>JAUMHH010160916.1:0-17627 GCA_032359455.1 Chlamys rubida | reverse complement strand
ATTGAGAGTCTGTAGGACACATTAATCAATGGTCTACAAGACACTGAAAGTTTATAGGACACACTGGGAGTTTATTAGACACATTGAGAGTCTGTAGGACACATTAATCAATGGTCTACAAGACACTGAAAGTTTATAGGACACACTGGGAGTTTATTAGACACATTGAGAGTCTGTAGGACACATTAATCAATGGTCTACAAGACACTGAAAGTTTATAGGACACACTGGGAGTTTATTACACACATTGAGAGTCTGTAGGACACATTGATCAATGGTCTACAAGACACTGAAAGTTTACAGGACGCACTGGGAGTTTATTACACACATCACGAGTCTGTAGGACACATTAATCAATGGTCTACAAGACACTGAAAGTTTACAGGACACACTGGGAGTTTATTAGACACATCGAGAGTCTGTAGGATACATTGATCAAGGTCTACAAGAAACTGAAAGTTCATAGGACACACTGGGAGTTTATTAGATATTAGTGAGTCTTGATAGTTTATAGATCACATTGAGAATCTATAAGACACATTTGGAGTCTGTAGGACACATTGAGAATCTACAGAAAATACTAGGAGTCTATAGGACATATATAGAGTTTATAGGACATGTTGAGAGTCTATAAAACACATTGAGAATCTATAAGACACATTTAGAGTCTGTAGAATACATTGAGAGTCTACAGAAAATACTAGGAGTCTATAGGACATATATAGAGTTTATAGGACATGTTGAGAGTCTATTAAACACATTGAGAATCTATAAGACACATTTAGAGTCTGTAGAATACATTGAGAGTCTACAGAAAATACTAGGTGTCTATTGGACCTATTGAGAGTTTATAGGACACTGTAATAAGAGTCTATAAGACACATTGAGAGTCTGTAGAATACATTGAGAGTCTACAGAAAATACTAGGAGTCTATAGGACATTTATAGAGTTTATAGGACATGTTGAGAGTCTATTAAACACATTGAGAGTCTAGACAGGACAGCATGAGAGTCTGTAAATCACATGTACAGCACTTCATAGGACAGAAGGAGTTTGTCTTGCTTTTTGGGTTTGACAACAGCTGAGATCATATGAAGATGGATGTACAGGGAGATGCTATTGAAAGAAAATATTAGAGATGTGAGAAACAATATAGATCCCAAGTGTTGCAGGTCAGTTTTGGTTTGTTGATGTCCCCTTTGCAGAATACACAGAAGAAAGGAATTCTAATCTGCAGGGTACCCCAGTAAGTCGCCTTTTACAATACCACACAGCGAAGACAGCAGGCCTATTGTTTAGTGAACCTGAAGACAGGCAAAAACGACCAGCATGGTTTCCAGAAGTCCTCGTACATGAATGTACCAGTGCAGATTGGATAATCTGGTCCTTTATCTGCTACAAGTGTCGTCAAGCCGTTGAAATATTAAAACTGGCTATTGATCTAAAGTTAAAAGCTGTGCTGTTGTTGAAAGTGTTATAAATATTTCATCCTATAGATATGCATCTGTTGCCTCCATAACCGTTGGAATGTTTAAACACCTCGGGGAAATCTATATTGTAATGACTTATGACAGTTTTTGTAAACATTCAAGTTCATTTCAAATACAAACTGTCCGCTTGTTTTCAATATAGCTTTCAAACCCTCGCCTGGTCTTCCCAATATGAAAAAACTTGAGATGTTCCATGAAGATATATCATAACAATAGAATGTGCTGAAATTAAACTCTCCTTTGACCAGCTTTTCTGTTTGGAGTAGACGGAAAGTCGGATTAAATAGCTTTCATTTATTGACATAATGTTAGCGGTCTGGTTTAAGTAGGATTCCATCTAGAAATGATGTTATCTGGGCTTAAGAATTTTAGTGTTAAATCTTGATTCGGGTTTCTAATTTTGTAATGTGAGATATTGTGTCATCACATGGTTATATTTTAATCTGATGTCATGCATACATGCATATTTAATTTTTTTGCTCAGGTGACCTATTCTGATCACTTCTCGTCCGTCGTGCGTAAACGTTTTACATTTTCGACTTATTCTCAAGAACCAGTGGATGGAATTTTTTCAAACTTGGTCAGAATCATCCTTCTTTAAATCGATCTTTAAAATTGGGATTCCTACCCCAACCACAGGGACCAGGGCAGGGCCCCAAAGGGAAAATTAACCAATATTTCAAAAGTCGTCTTCTTCAGACTCAGCGGTACTACAATCAAATTCTGTGCATGGATGAAAATTCCATCAGGGACTTTATCTCTTTTCATTAATTTCATTACCCCCGGGCCATCCATTCGCGCTTGGGGAGGGGGTAAAGTTGACTTTAGAAATAATACTTTTGGGTATATGTTGTCCATTTTCAGCAGGAAATTATTCAAACTTGGTTGGAATGATTATGATGCCAGATGGCAATTAGATGGTACGAGAAAATAAGATCCTGCCCCATTCCCAGGGGTTGGCCAAAGAGGAAAATTTGCTAAATAACAATAGATATTATACTTCTCAATAGCAAAATAATATATTTGGATAGTTTTTTTCAAGTTCTTTTTCTTTTCTTTTGGTGACAGATGACAAGTATCATATTTCACTTTGTTCACATGTTGATTTCCACATCACATCTCAACAATGAAATTGAGCTACCAGAACATTTAATATAACTCAGGTGACCGCTAATTTAGGCCCTTGGGCATCTTGTTTTTCTATTTTTTACAACAATTGTGAAACAAGTTCTGTCAACTTATATTATTTACCTGGATGTAAGCACCCTTTGGGGGGGGGGGGTCTTAATGTCGGAGGAGGCCATTGAGTACCCGGAGAAACCAATGTGGTTGGGCAGGGACCCCCATACCTTTTCATGTCCAATCTGGAAATCAAACCATGGCCGCCTTGTTGAAAGGCAAGTGTGTAATCAACTGTGCCACCCCATTACCCTTAATATAGGTATATGATAAACATTTTTTTTATCAAAATATAATTCATTTTCACAATGTAGTACCCTTGGCTTAATTACCGAACCTGAATTCTTAATTGACTTTAAACAGAAGTTAGACATCTACGTTGATTATTTGACATTGGTAGCTTTAAAGATTTAAAGTTTTAAATCAGAAACAAGCTATCTATTTAAGTTTATCAGCTTAACATTCCAATGTTCAGATAAAATAATTTGTCAAATAACTAAAATTTTATGATTTTTTGTTTGCGTTGTATGTTTGATCGTGATAGTTTTCAAAACAAAAGGGGAAAAAAACTGTTTTATTTTTAAAATAGAAATGAGTTTTCATTTTAAATGTTGTTTTAATATGATGTCAAGCTAACGATACATGATACGAATGGGTCATTAGCAGAGAAGTGTTTGATGTTGGGTTGATTTGATTTCTCTGTGTGTGTGTGTTTGTGTAGGTCTAAGTTCCTGGTGCAAAATCTATTTACAGCAAAACATATAAAAACCTGAAGCAATTTGATTGATTTATTGATATTTTTTTTCTCTCAAGTGTTTACTGTCGATAGCAGTTTTATCCAGTAATGTCATGCTTAAAATATCATTTTTTAGTTGTCCTGTACCAGATTTAAGCAGATGAATTATATATTTAAAGTACTATTTAAATGTGGGGTGTTTTCTCAATTAATAAAAAATACTGAAGAAACCAAATATGTCATTCTGGAATTAAAAAGATGACTGCTATTTGACAAAAGCATGAATATTCATGCACTTATCGTTTTCTGCTGAATGAAAAAACTCTTTTTAAAAGTTAGTGTGTACAAAGTTTGCAAATTGACATTTGATATTATTTAAAACTTAAAAATAATAATAAATACATATTTATCTACAGATATAAATAAGCAATACAATATATTTGTCGGGATCTGATGTCATTGATTGTACAGGTGACTATGATTCCAGGAGTGCACAGATGTGTATGACTGCACAATAGACATGTGCTGTTACATACCTACTATTGTTCTTTATATGCGTGTTATAATTCCTGCAAAATGTTACTCGGGATTGTCCTGGATTGATTTTTAATTTGCCTCCATAAAACATTAGATAAACATCAATTGCAGAAAAAACATTGATGGATTGAACAATAATTCCATATGACAATCGAGAAAATCGCTCTGAAATATTTTGCAACTCATTCTAGTTTCAATTTGTCACTTTGTTCAGTGGAAAACAAATGAGCAATTTCAGCGAAATAAAACTGCAATAGGAAAGAGAGAAGTGTGTTTCCACTGGAATCGAAACGGCGACCCCCCAGCTTCCTAGGCCACAGCTGCATTGAGCTAAAGGGAAAATCTCTCTAGTGCAAAGCATGGATGTAACCAATATCCACATGTACCCATGTACAATTAAAAGCTGCCCTACTCCGACACCCCCGCCCTTTTAAATGTACCCGGTATTCTCTCTCCCATTGAACACTCCACACCACAACAACCTGAGTTCTAACTCCCTTTCACAACAGGGAGGGCCATCATCATTTAATTTGGAGGCACAGTAGTCTAGTGGTAGGTCGCTGGGCTAGTGACCAATAGGTTACGAGTTCGAGTCACGGCACTGTGTTGTATCTTTGAGCAAGATACTTTAATCCGCTTGTTCCAGTCTACTCGGCTGTAAATGAGTACATGGTTGGACAGTGCTTTGTGACTCTACAACAAGGTTTTGATAAAGCGGTATATAAGAACCTCAAATTATTATTATTAATATTTATTGAAATGGGGGAAAGAGTAATGTGCCTTCGTGGGATTCAAACCTGTATTTGCTACAAGGTTCTGTATCTTGTGTACTGAAAGTAAATGATCAGCATGGTAAGATTGAAATGTATGTTATAGATGGATTTACATGTGTCCTCTTAATCTCTTGTGTAAAGGATTTATGAGAGGATATGCTAGTGATTATAATGGAAGAAATTTATATGACAAGCCTCAAAATAAATCACAGCTTTGTATATATGCACAGAACTAGTGGTATTGTTCAGAATACATGTACATTTATTTTTTAAGATATATGATATGGATGGCTGACAAAACAGCCTTATCAAGTTAGCCAGCGTTAGGGTTATATCAGGGCCCGACATACAGGCTTTGTGTGGAAATCTTACACCTACAGAAGCCTAACCAGGGTTGTAAACTGACAAAAACCCTGTCTCAAGTTAAAACATTGACAAAGCTCACCTGATCTCCACATATATCATAGAATGAATCCCAATGTTTTGTGATAGCAATATACACCATACTGTATTTGATGTAATAAATACCCTGGGCGCTAAGCACTTGGGAACGGAGTTTAAGTGTGGATATGACACAGGTGGTCAAGAAGCAACAAATGCTTACAACAGGCCGAGGATCAGGTAAATCAGGTAAATCAGGGGCATTTTAAAGGGATGGGACACTTATTATGTCTAACACGGTAGATGTATCAAGACTGATAATAGCAAATACACATGCCATTTTAACTAAAAAAAAATGCCCTGCTAATTTGTACTGTAATATTGTGAATAAGATTTGAAATGACATCAAAGGATTATTACTTGAGTAAGATTTATAGGTAGAAATTCAATTGTAACTTGTGCAGTGTGAAATCGTGATGAGAATTAATATTAAATTATGACTTGTGAATGCTTATTCAAACACTCTTAACAAGTATGTTTACGTATACGCCACTGTTTATTTGGTAGTTCTCAAAAATGTACGAACATAAACAAGTGGGTGTATGTAATTGTTCATTTATCAACTTCCCCTGAAAAATCAATTTATTTATATTTTATAAGGTTTATAAATAATCTGTTGGAAAGTTGTTTAGCTCACACATATTTGGAATTTATTTATATTTTATAAGGTTTATAAATAATCTGTTGGAAAATTGTTTAGCTCGCACATATTTAGAATTTTATAGAATTACAACAAGGTGACCTTTCCAAGATTTTTTTTTTTTTTTTTTTTTACAAAAATTTAAAACATGGAAATATTTCAGGCATTTAAAATTTGTGTTTATCCTGAAAAAAATTCATTGATCCAAATATTGAAAGATTAAATTGTCAACAACAATATAAATCCTGAATTTGAAACTTGTGTGTCGTATTTCAGATCTTTAATACACCATACAGATTGATTTCGTCCTCCGTAACCTGACCAGCTCACTATCAATGTACAAGGGAATACCTGTACACGCGAAGCATCTGATGAGACAAAAATCTATCATTTTCCATCTGTTTGTGCTTGTCATTATCAGTATTTGTAGCCAAAGTATGCTAATTCTACATCAATAATTGTCATATATAATTGAGCCTGGAAGATAATACCATACACACCAGTTAGTATATCCCTCGGCAGCTGTTGTGAAACCCTATCATTCAGAAGGTATAATTGAAACGGACCATGTGTGACAATGCTATGCTCTCACTCCTTTATTAGGGACATATCTGTGTTATTATTTGTCAGTTTCTCTTGCATCTCATATTATTGTAACATTGTATATAAAAATAAAAAGACATCGGCGATTTTTTATTGTTTTTTAAGCCAGTGATCCCTGAGTAGGATTTTATATTGATCATGGACCAGCTGATCCAGGCTCTCATCAAATACTGATGGATCCCAGCATGTCAGCCGCACAAACTGTTGCTGTGGTCTTGTGGCAGTTTCCATTAAGCTCAATTAGTTCGGTATTTTGTGCATTGACTGGTAGAATATCAATGAAGTTTATCATAACAGAATTTCTCTCCTTTCGGACCTGACTTGCATATGCTACTTACACAAATTGACATAAGACTTAATTACAAATCAAGCTACATTTGTATAATAATGTTTTTAACTGTTGATATTGACATAAAATCTGTTTATTTGCAGGTAAATGATTGAGTCTGATTTGCATACAGCCTTGAAGAGTCTAGTCACAAACATGTCAAGGTCACTAGGTCGCCATGACAACCCATGATACAGTCGAGTTCAGCTACAAATACTCTTTGAAATGCTTTATCTCTCTATTTGCATATAAAATGTCTGGTTGCAAATTTGATGGGGTGTGATCATGTCTTCAAGAAAGGTATACCCATCCTTTCCCAGCTTGCTGCACTGGAGTGTTTACAACATGGAGGTCATCAAGGGATCAACTGCATGAAATGCTAAGTAACCTTGAAGGTTGTGTAAACACAGATGGCAGAGATAAAGATGGTATTCAAAACTGTTTATGTCTGGGTTTTCTTTCAAGGAAGCCACAGTCATCTTTATTGAAGAAGACATTTCTCTTTTATGTACATACAGTGTTGAAATAAAAGCTTCATATGAAAATGTTTAATATTCACAAATCTGTAAATCAGTATTTTCATCTTAGAGAATCTTAAGATATGCCATATTTATTCAGATGATTGACTCCAGGATATTTTATTGGAGTTGTAAGTGCATTGTATATGATTTTAACATTTCATCAATAAAAAATGCTATTCAACGTGAAATGCTGGAAAATAGGTCAATTGTCCATTAAAATACAAGTATCCTTGAAGAATTAAAAAAATATGTGGAAAAACTACTGTAACTTCAAATTTCAAAAACATTGTTAGAAGTTGGTACAACAGCTTATACCACAAATGTATATGTTACAAAACTATTTCAGTATTAACTGTGATAAAAGTAACTTGGAAGTAAGGTAGCCCTTCATGCAACATGTGCAGCACGCCTTTTATATAATGGAGACGTACTGTGATCTGAAGGGTGTGACATAGCTCAGGAATGCATTCATAAAGATTAGAGATCTAAACGTATATAAACTTTAGATATACCTGGTGAGTCTATTTCGACAGGCCTACAGTATAGGTAATGGTGTAATGATGTTATCATAGACCATATATTATAGTAAACATCACTGCAGTATTACAAAATATACGAGGAGTGATACAGGAGTTTTAAAAGCTAGTGTAACGAGGAGGATGATAAAAAGTTACTGGCCTGTAATTACGTGACAGTAGGTAAGAACTTTGAAAACGGTCGGTTGCTACCTGGAAAATGGTTACCAAGGAAATGGTAGGCTGCTATGTAGGAAAGCGTTACCAAGGAAACAGTTGGTTGCTACCTGGAAAAGGGTACTGAAAAGGGTTGGTTACTAAGAAAAAAGGTTACCAAGGAAACAGTAGGTAACTAGAAAAAGGTTACCAAGGAAACAGCTGCTTATAATTACTAGAAGAGTTACTAATGATACAGTAGGTTACTCTATAGAAAAGGGTTATTGAAGAAAAGGCAGGTTACTACCTACAAAACGACTACCAAAGAAACTGGGTTAGTACCTAGAAAAGTGGTTACCAAGGAAACTATGTTATGTATAACTCAAATAGGATTCCCCCTAGAAAAGGATTGGTTACCACAGAAAAGGTTAACAACTACAAAGAAAGGTTGGTTACTGTAGGTCTCTGACTATGAAGAGATAAATGTATCATTTCGACCCTTGTGTGTTTGAGTGGTGCAGCCCGACCAGTTTGGCTGCAAATCAATATTTCCTAAAAACTCTTGAGGACCATTTTGTGGCCTGTCTGAAGTAGTAAGTCATCCGCGAAGAAAATGGCGCTCTGCCACCAGATTGAGATATATCGGTTAGGGGGTCAGTGTCACATGCGAGATCTATTGGTTGGGGTCAGTGAAGTAATGTAGATTTAGGATAATATTGATGAAACAATGCAAAATCGTCTTCAGTCGTTCGTGTGAACACTTGTTTAAGGGTAAGTGATCTACTGTCTGTGAATGGGAATGTGTCTTTTCAACCATCCAGTGTTGTTGAGTCCTTTTTTTTTAAGAGAAAACCTTTTTCCGTTTTCTGAATAGTCCTAGATATGTATTGATCTTTTTGACAGCTCTTAAATGTAGAACAAGTTGCGGCAATATTATAAACTGGTCTACTTTCCTTATTACCAGACCTTACCACAAAGTCCCTTTAAAAATTGTGAATATGATACTTAAATGTGTCCCTGTTGTACATGTAGGTTATAGGTGAATGGCATGTGTCCCGTTTGTAAGTACAAGGGTGCCAGTGCCGTCTTTATGACATGGAAATCTACCTCATTAATCTTCCGTAGTCTTGATATGGGTCAATGTCATACTAGCTGTTTTATACAGGTCGGGACGTTCGGCACAAATTAACATTAGAGGTACGTCATATACACACATTATACCTTAATTAGGACTTCTTTTGATTAACATACAGGTTAAAGTATTATATATATACATATACAAACATGCATTTACATAAAACACTATACAGTGATAAATAATAATTGTGTGGACAATTTTATTGCCATGCATGCCGACCTGATTCCTTCTCGAGATAAACCGAACGACGACCTTGTGATGACCATGTAATGTGAATGTATCATTACAAACGAATGCATAAGACACTAAGGAGGCAAAGCAGAAATATATAGGATTAACGAAAACTGGATGGATCGATTGTATCACAATATCCATTAGTTGTCTGTTTTAGCGTGCCTTATAACTTTTCCCTGTGTACAGTGTCTGATAAACAGAGGGTTGGACAAATCTTGCATAGTAATGCAATCTTAATTGTGTATGTAAACATATATACTGTTAAGGTGTGTATTTTAGCGGTATTCTTATCTTATCTCCTTCCGCGCTATTTCACTAATACGCTGATTGATCTATCTAGCGTTAACTGTAGAAACGTTGTTTAAGGGTGGATATGTGCCCCTATTTGTTATTCCTCTACAAACGTGAAGTGTCCTTGAGGGCCGAAACATGAACACGCAAAACTAATTATGTTTGGTGCAATTTATTGTTCTCGTTGAAATGCAAATTTTGAGAACATAAAACTGTCTTTTGTTTATTAAAATTCCATTACTTAAATCACAGTTGACTTATACTTCAGAGAATCAAAACTGTGACAGATTGATGTTATATTTTTAAGTCAAGAGCAAAGACAAGGTGATTTATTTTTGCTGTGATCATGATCCGTCTTGCGAACGAACAGTGAATCCTGCGTTAAATACTTGAACGCAACAGCGTACACAATCAATGTCAAATCAAGCCATTACAATACGTGGTTATACCAGAGACTGTTATATACGTCTCTGGTTATACTAGTAGCTGGTTAGAGTTGAGTTACGTTGGTGATGTGTGTAGTGGTGGAGACTGAAGGGACGTTTAGTGGAAGCTAAGACGTGTGATCACCCGTGTTTTACGAGAGGTAGCCGACATGATACATCAGAATATTAATCAGACGTCGATGTTAATGACTCCAGTGACAGTTTGATGGACTAGCGTTACAATGCTAACGAAGCCCAATTTCCGCGTACTGTGTCGGGATCCCCGAACTCCTAGAAAACTAGTGTTGTCGATACCTTTTCTATACAATGTGTGGTGATCTCTGATCTCATAGAAAACTAGTATTGTCTTTTCTATACAATTGTGTCGAGATCTCTGATCTAGCAAACTAGTATTGTCGCTACTTTTTCTATACAATTGTGTCGAGATTCCGGAACTACTAACAAGCTAGTATTGTCGATACTTTTTCGAATTGTGTCGAAATCCATGATCTCCTAGCAAACTAGTATTGTCGATACTTCTTCTATACAATTGTGTCGAGATTCCCGAACTCCTCACAAACTAAAGTATTGTAGATACTTTTTCGAATTGTGTCGAAATCCATGATCTCCTAGCAATTAAGTATTGTCGACACGCTTTTATATGCAATTAAACTAACTGAATCGCCGGAAAATAATAGCGGCCCTTCCGCACAAAGCTGAGCAGCAAGTCCGTGTTTCAATTATGGAGGGTTATATATTTGGTGTTTTATGTAAGGTTTCCCAGGACGCATATTTGGGAATACCAGGGATTACACTATCTTATGTTTCCCGAATGGACGCAAGCGAGCGTAACCCAAGGAATTTCGATGACGTAAACGACGGTACCCCCTGGTGCTGGCTAATACCACTTCAATGTGTCATCTGACTGATATGACACAATCTAACACGATAGCTTGACACCTCAGCCAGTCCGATTATTCCGACGACGGACTGACCAGAGTGGCAACAACGGCACCACCGAAAGAACATCCTCGATATCCAGGGGTTACGCTCACGTACTACTGTCTCTGCACCCCTGGGATATGTCGTAGCAAAATTGAAGGAACAAAGAGTTTGATTGGTCTCGGGTAAAAGAACAACTGACTAATCGCTTGGATGATACTTGTCCTTTAAAGATAACAAAGGGGCGACACCCGACTTCAAAGTCGGTCAATTTTTACCGTTAGGCGACCGCGAGATTATTTCGATGTACATCAAAGGATCGAACTAGTCTTCTTGTCTCATCACCAAGGTGGTGCACACTGAGCCTTCGATTTTGCTATAACATGTTCCAGGGGTGCAGAGAGCGTAAGTGAGAGTAACCCCTGGGTATTGAGGATACCGAAAGAAAAGAGAAAGTCAAAGATAACAAAAGACAGGTCACAAGGGGGGTACCCTTTGTCGCATCGCACCGAAACATGCATGGGATTGTGGGTGTACCGTTACATTATGGGATTGTGGGGTACCTTTCGTCGCTTCACACCGTTACATGTATGGGATTGTTAGGGTACATTTCGTCGTCTCACGCCGTTACATGCATGGGATTGTTAGGGTACCTTTTGTCGCCTCGACTGTAACATGCATGGGATTTGTACATGTGTGGTACCTTTTGTCGCCGCACACCGTCACATGCATGGGATTTGTGGGGGTAGGCCCTACATTTTGTCTACTACTTCCGTTAAAATTTTGAATCTCGACATTGGCTTTTTTGATGGACAAATGTTCATGTGGGGGATTCACAACAAGATATCGGGCACAATGCCCACGAACGATATATTCGTCCATATGCTATACCGTGACAAAGCATTACAACATTTGTACGTTAGTTCAGGCCCACTGCCCAAGTGTCCTGTGACAGAGTCGTGGGGTCATCACTTACAAAGACAGGTTTCCACTCACACGAAATCAGATAACTGAAATCCCACAACCAGGACAGTGCTATTTCGCGACACGCATTACATTTTCCGGGTGGGGTTCTCTTTTTCACATACGTGTTATTTCATTTGATCATTCAGTCGGAACAGTACTACAGGTGCTTGCACAAACCGGCTTTATTGTTGTCAACCTGTTCGAGTCCATCTTTAAGTCCCTTTTTGGCTGAGAATCAAGAGAACTTGTCTTTCGGGGCCGATCAGGTATCGATATAGGTGTATCAACGAGCATGATTCAATATGCTTCACGTGTCTGAGGTAGGCTTTTGTAGACGTGTCTCAACAACATGTACATATACAAACAGTCGCTGGTACTTATGATAATTAAAATCCTTGTTTCTATGTGTAATCTATGTTTTATTGAACGTCGTCTCTCCCTCTCAAAATCACTGTCGTCACTGGATTAATGACACTACAATAAAGAAATAATCTTTAACTGGCCATGCTGCTTGTCGGAAGTTTTGCTTATGCAAAGGTGATATTTTGTTCGTGTTGAAAATCGGGGGCTTAGATTGATGACAAATGACAAATGTTACTGTAACTTTACTACCGATCAGTCAAAAGTTTGTAAATAGTTTTAGAAGACCTTTTTTGAAACAAACATAATATATATACGGATGCAAAGAAAATTTTGTGAAAATGTTTCGTTTTTATTAATTTTTCACTGTCGCCATTCAGCGAGAGAGAGAAAGAGAGAGTCGCTGTTTTGTTACCTTTTCAACTGTAAAGCCGAGATTGATTGATGACTTTTCAGAAACCTGGGATCATCGAAAGATAAATATCAGACCTCATTACGTGAATGACACAATTAGGTCAATCTGGTATCTCTGATATTTCCTTAATTACCGGAATTGAACACAAAGCACATGTACAACAGCCAAGCAGAACAGCACGTGCATCTGTATCAACGGTCATGCTTACAATAACCGGACCCTCTATGAAATTTTCAAATCTAGAACCGATAGTAAAAGAGCATTATCGTAAATTAATTTAGTTTAGTTGAAATTAAGCATTTTCAGAAAATGTTTCTTAAAAATCATATTTTAGTGTAGATTTTAAAACTTAGAGCATACTCGCCGTTTTGTTTTCTGTTCTAACCATTATGAACGTAATTATGATCGGCTCATTTTTATCTCGATGTGTATAGCCTAGCTAATGAAGCTCGAAGCGACTTTGTTCTGGGCCATTACCTCTTTACCATTAGTACATTGGTACGCGCCCAAACACATTTACCGAATCGTGGCAATAAACAAAGGGACCGACAATTCGAACATTTGCTGCGCTCGCGAAATGTCGGGCTGAAATTTAAACGTGATGAATATGCTGTTGTCTGTTTGTACGACAACCATTTCAATTTTCGCTTAAAATTCATGAACAAAGACGTTAAAATTGTACAGAGAACGGTAAACTGGTGATCAAAGCATCAATCGGCAGTTAACCATTATCCCGTTAGCCCGGTGAGGGAAAGGGCCGCCTCTTTGTTGTGCGATTTGAACATGCCATATGGGCCAGGTGCTTCAAATTGTCATGTAGGGGCAGCCGCAATACGACCCCAAAAACAGCCATTTAGGGGACACATCGGACCCTGAAATTGATCCTTAGGGAACAATCATTGACCAGGGGAAAGGGCATCCATTTGCCTGAAGGTGATGTTGTAGAATCCGTTATTCAAAATCAAATTAAAGTTGAGAAGGGTTTGTTATTATTTCATGAATCAGCGGATTTACCGTCTGCACGCGCGCGTTGTTTGCTTCCCGCTACAGCTGTTAGCTCCTTAAGTCACGTGTGCCCCATTAAAGGCCGATGGTGTAGGGCTTGTAAATATTTGGACAAAGTCTTACTCGTTTTCATACTATTTGGTCAAGGGATAAGGGCGCGTGCTAGACTGTCAGGTCATATTTGACATCGACTGGTCATCAACCGGTCTCACCACTGCCCAGGGGAGGTTGACCAGTCCCTCGGTCTGTCGAGTGATGACATAACAACCATGCAACGTGTCCACATACTCCTAATATGAATCAATATGGTCCATATTTGAACGTTACATGATAGCAGCTATATTATATTGGATATGTTCTAAAGTTAAAATCGTGGAAGCTGTTTCACTATTTTGACGAATTATTTTCATTTAAAAAGCTTGCAGTCGTAATGACACAAAGAATATTGTATAATTATTGTTTTTTTTACTATTTTTGTTTTCAAGTTATTAATTCAGACCTAAAAGTTGCTGTTTTCTTTTTATATTTTTTAGTCAACACTATTTAACCCACGTGGCCTTGAATGAGCAAGCTACATGTACGTGCCAATATCATAATGCTAAGTTTCTTGGTTCACCGATGTCAATTGAACTGTTATAATATACTGTACATAATAATTCACCCGTGGCCTTGAAAGTGGCTTATTGTCATTTATTTGAACACAATTGATAGCCCACCACCCACAACGCTATATGCCAAACGGTACGGCTTTCGGACTCTCTTCATAAAAGATTTTGAACATATTTGACTGAACATTGTGGAAGTGGAAGTGGATAAATAGAATTCATTTAAACCTCAGCCCCAGCACGAATATCAGCACTTATTCAATACAGCTCTTCAGAGGACACCGTTTAAATGTTTACCAACACATTTGGAACTTTAGATCTACTGTTGTTAACTAAAGGAGTAGATGTCGTTAACATTGGGGTTAAGAAACTCCTCAGAACCTACAGGATGTGTATAACAGGAAGCTTCTGAAGATGTCGAAGTGTTCAGCCAAGATTGAGCCTCTTTGACTTTGTAAAAAAATCTAAGCCCTCTGTCAAAATAAGTTGAGCATATATCATGATCTTAGACTTGTTCTGATTTTTTAAAGAAATTGTTGGTGACAAGCCAACAATGGATGGACAGAAAGTCGCTCATTTACAACAATTTCACCAGAGTGACTGACACTGATCGTGATTAAAGATCGTTATTTGGAACAAAGTGCTCAACTCCCTAGATAACCAACAAGTCACATGCTCGATCCCACTAACGTATATCATGACTCTTAACATCATGGTTCTGAAGACGTCGTTTTGCAATAAATTGACAGAAACTGTCATCATACATGTATAAGCCCAAATGCACTACACATACCAAATGAGCCAACAAAACCGAGTTGTGATATTCTTCCTCTTATTTCCATGGGAGTTAATGTCTTAGAAATTCTGTGCAATAGATTATACAAGTCACATTTGCAACTAGTTGTGTGCGATTTTTAGCTCACCTGGCCCTTCGAATTAATGACTTTCACTCATAGTCAAGGTCACAGGGGTCAAATATGTAAACAACAGGACCAGAGGGCCTGTATCGCTCACGTGGATTATAAAGCAACCATGGGAAATTATTCTTATTACATAAAATACCTCCAATGGTTCAGAAGAAGGATTTTAAAGATTTAAACCTCAAATTCCCCTATTGAGCCCCATAACTCTGCACTCAGAAGGGCCAATCCCACTGTTAATACAAAATTTGGTCCCCTTCACCCAAGGATGCTCCAGGCCAACGTTGAATGAAATCCCTCAAATGGTACAGAGGAAGAAGGATTTTGAAGACTTAAACCTCAGATTCCCCTATTGGGCCCCGCAACTCTGCACCCAGAGGGGCTACACCCTCCATTTAAAAAAATTTAGTCCCCTTTGCCAAAGGATACTCCAGGTCAAATGTGGATAAAATCCCTCCAATAGTACAGAAGGGGAAGGATTTTAATGATTTTAACCTGAAATTCCCCTTTTGTGCCCTGTCGCTTTGCATCCAGAGGGGCCACAATGCAGAGGGGCCACACCTACTGTTTAAGGATGCTCAAGGCCAAATTTGGATAAAATCCCTGCAATGGTACAGAAGGAGAAGGATTTTAAAGATTTAAACCTCAAATTCCCCTTTTGAGCCCCGCCACTCTGCACCCAAAGGGGCCACACCCACCATTTATACAAAACTAAGTCATCTTGGCTGCTCAAGACCAAATTAGGATAAAATCCGTTTATCCATATGGTAGGAGAAGAATGTTAAAGATTTTACCTCTATTTCCCCTGTTGGACCCTGCCCGAGGGGGTCCAAACTCACCGTTTATACAATATTGAGTCCCCTTGGCCCAAGGATGTTCCAGACCAAATTGGGATGAAATCCCTTAATCCCTATGGTAAAAGAAGGATTTTAAAGGTTTTACCTCTATTTCCCCTATTTGGACCCACTCAATCTGGCCCCAGGGGGGCCACACCCACAATTTATACAAAATTTAGTCCCCTTGGCCCAAAGATGCTCCAAACTAAATTAGGATAAAATCCCTTTATCCCTATGAAAGAAGAAGGCATTTCAAGATTTTATCTCTATTTTCCCTATTGAGCCCCGCCCCTCTGCCCCCAGGGGTGCCACATCCACCGGTTATACAAAAATGAGAGTCCTTTGCCCAAGGATGTTCCAGACCAAATTTGGATAAAATCCCTTAATCTGTATGGTAGAAGAAGGATTTTAAAAGTTTACCTCTTTTTCCCTATTCGGCCCCACCCCTCCGCCCCCAGGGAGGCCACATCCATCGATTATACAAAATTGAATGCCATTGGCCTAAGGGTGCTCCAGACCAAATTTAGTAAATATCTACTGGGCTGTTCAGGACTAGTAGTGTTTTAAAGGAAAAGTTGACGGACGACGGACGCCGCACCATGGCATAAAAGTTCACCGGTCCTAAGTGGACCAGTTGAGCTAACGAGGAAAACTCAACAAGGTGCATGAATTATGACAGATACAGTACAATAATTACAAAACAATGGGAGGGTAAGGCAATAGGCAAATTTGTCCGACAAAAACTTGGCAGGCATGAATATTACAGCTTGCAGTTCTCTTTGACTAAACCAGAAGATTCATCCTCATCAAGTATCTTTTTTGGTTAAACAGTTTTTGTATAGAAAATTAAGAATATTTTAATTTATTCAGTATATAACATGCTAGAACTGCTTATTCAACAGATCATATTGTTGAATCTGATTTCTGAACTTTTTCGCAACAGTTTAATTTTTTCCTCAATAACCCATTAGTTATTTCACAGAACTGTGACAGAGTCATTGAGCATTTATTGTTACTACTGAAAAGTTAATGTGATAAGACATATTTTTTGCAATGTTGAACAGTTTTTATGACAAAAAATAGTATCAACTAACTCAGATATAATAAGAATGTCCCCAGTTGCTGACATTCAATTTCACTCTGCAGCTTACAAACTTACCTGTAAATATTATTGTGGAATTTATTGTAGCTTGCTAATGTTGTTAAGCCTCCCATACAAGCTGATAATGAAAAGAAAACTTGGACAGCAGCATCTGCCCATACGCCTGGTTCTTTTAACCGCTCCCATTTTGGTGTGACATAAAATTTGATCCCTTGCATGTAGCCTTCCATCATGAATGCTCGTATCAGGAGAGCGAAGATAATGATGTAGGGAAATGTGACAACACAGTAGGCAACCTACAACAGTAAAGATAATGGTGTAGGGAAATGTGACAACACAGTACACAACCTACAACAGTAAAGATAATGGTGTAGGGAAATGTGACAACACTGTACACAACCTACAACAGTAAAGATAATGGTGTAGGGAAATGTGACAACACAGTACACAACCTACAACAGTAAAGAT
>JAUMHH010160905.1:0-17627 GCA_032359455.1 Chlamys rubida | reverse complement strand
CAAATGACCTGAGCTTCATTACATTCCCAAAACATATGTTCTAAATCTTCTACATTATTTTTGCATAGGTTACACTTAAACCTCATATTCTTAGTTGACATATGTGTATCCGGTCTTACAGGGTGTTTGTAAGATAAAGCTACGAACTGCTTTACAAACTTATCGATAGGGAGATGCTGGATTTTCTATAGTATTGTAATACTGCATATAATCAGGAACGTGTCCAACAATAATTTGAATAAGTAGAGGTTGGTACACAGAGTAACCCTAAACATATGGTTATTAGCATCCGCAAATAAAAGAAGGGTGATTAACAAAACAACGTCAAGTGGCTAGTACTTTAAAAACGTCCTCCCTCCATAACATATAAAGGTACTTAGGGTAAAATAATAATTTACCATATTTTATGTTAAAATTTTCTTTTTTGAAGAGGTGCTTCATTTCTTCGTAATTCCAATATTATTTTATATATTATTTGTTTTAGTCAAAACTAATTTATGTTAGACATGGTATCATTAGTCAATCTAGATAGAAATGATTTCGTTGTGGAATACCTCAGAAACTGCTTTATGTAACATCTATATATATATATCTATATTTATGTCTACTCCACATAACACTTATCGCAAATATAGAGTTGAACAAGGCCATCATCAGATGACAATTCATTATAAATGACATCATGACACAAACTATGAAAGTGATGTCTACTGTCAATTTACATCCTTAGGTGGGGATTCGACAAAATTACGCCACAAAGTGAACTATAGAACAAAACGCAAAGACTTCATTTCGCTAGCGCTTTCGCCCATCTTTGGGTTCTTCAGGCGATTTTAATTTGTTTGTGGCGTCATAAACAAAGTGCACATAATGCGGATATCTAGAAATTGCGACGTCTTAAAATGATTTCAATGAATGTAGTTACGGTAAATGCGTCAATGATATAAACGGAAAAAGAAAAGGAGCATATTATAAATGCTCATATGCTTACATCGTTCAAGAGTAAACGTTAAAAACATTTGATAGTAAATATCAATCTCAAAGCACAATACCTTGTTAATCCAAACATATCAAACATACGGAATTTGTGAATTTAAACTTATAAGAGGTGATCGAAATTTCCCGAATTAAGACCCGGTTTTAGAGTTTTGATAAGCATTTTCTCTTTTAATTCTCTTTCAAAAGTATCTGATGTATCCATTTGATAAATTGGTAAAACTATAAACTGATCATTTGAACACTCATTAAAATGTTTGTTAATTAATAAATTTCGTAAAGTCTCAGTTTTGATTTGTTGGCGATGCCATTCTTTGACAGTTCATTACCAGTTTGACATATATCTATATATAAAAATATACTATACGATAAGGAATGTCATCCTACGATTTATATAAAGGTTTACAGGCATACATACTAAGTTGTCACCGTATAATTAGGGATTTGTTATAAGAGCAATTTATATATACATGTATATATAAATTAATATAGAAAAATAATAAGTATCCAGGACTGAACGCTAGGCCTTTCTGCCTTCTTGGGCTTCTGCAGGCTGAATGATGTTTAAAATGAAATATTCATTTATATTCATGTAAATGTTTATTATTATAAAGGTGTATACATACACGCGTTAAGAGAAGTCCCAAGATGCTGATATCATAATTTGATAGTTATAAGATTTAGGTTTATGATATTTAATATCACACATTTATAAATGAGTGAAATAGGGTGGTTTGCTGATACTGTGATAATTTAAGGCATACCAAACACGTCTTTACTGTGTAATATATCGATAGAACGAAACGAAAAAAAAGGTACATGCATTATTTAGTTACCTTGGTGTTATCTTACAATAGGATACTTCATATTTTTTCAAGAGGCGTCCAATCAAGTTTCGTATTACAATATATGTTAAGTTTAATCTACCAATCAGGTATTGTGTTACATCATTACGTGATGTAGTGAAATAACTCACGACCAATTAAGTATGTCGTGAGCGAATTAATTATGTGTTGCATACCTTATACCTGTGAGCAGCGACTTAGGTGTGTAGGTAATCAAACTGCACCCGTATTAGGCGCCTGGACGGTAATGATGCACCTCACGAAGGGTACACACTAATAGATGTAAATAACGTCAAAGTTTAACATGGACTGCACACAAGATGTAAGGGGGCAAAGAAGTAATCCATCAAACATACTTTACACACTTTCTTTTGCCATAAACATCATGATATGTTGAATGAAAAAAATCAATTTATAAATAAAGTTGAATGTTATACACAAAATATGCAGTGATAGACTAATGCTGGTTGACCCTAGGTTTCCGATGAGTAGTGGATTAATCGATATGATTCATGGACATTCCATGTTACTCTATATGCAATGTTGTAATATTTTAATTATATAATAATAAAGAATGAACACTGATCCCAATCTTAATTTTCCTTCACTTGATTAGATATGTATATAGCATTAATACATTTGTGTTACTAAACCTTGTGACCTCAAACCTTCCTAATGAATTCATCAATTAAAACAGGCATGACCGGTTAACCAAATTTATCGTTTGTTTTATATATGTGTATTATGAAACAAAACGTCGCTCAATGTATAAATGTATATCAACTTAGGTAACGTAGTATTGAACGGGGAGTCTTTAAGATATGAACATCAATTTAAAGGTCACACGTTTATATCTCATTTCTCAATTTTACTCAATATTTATATTTTTGTGTTTAATACATTGAACTTCTGTGGTACAGATGATCGAGATAATACATGTAACTTGTTTCAGGTGAGCAATCGGGATGCTCTCATTTGTCCGAACACTCGCGAAATGCGGAACATATTGACACAATCAAATAACTGGTATGGTTTTAGGATTTATAACAATAAGCTTCCATCTGTCTTTCAAATAGTCGCCATTATTTATTTTCTATCCATGGATCAAACATTATCTTAAGAGAAAAGAGTTTGAATATTTGGACATATATAAATAATGATATTAAAATTAACGATTGGATCAACTATAATCTATTTCATTGATTTGTAGATTTTTTTCGTTTTTTGAACCATGTCTTAAAACATATTTATTTGTATGTGTGTAATGATTGATATCTCACGTCTAACGTCAGAATTTGTAGTTTATATTACATTTCATTTAAACGATACTTCTTACACTATGCAGCTTGAAGTATACAACGTATGCAATTTGTAGAGCATTTGTTTTATATTATCTATTTTATTACGGGTAATACTATGAATATTTATTATATACATTTTGTTTGATAAGTTACATCTAAGGAAATTTTAATACTTAATATTAACAAGTTCAGGCATTGCATTTTATAACACCAATCATGATACATGTTACATAATCTACAAATTATTACGACTAATGTTTCAAAATAGAACCTTTGATCCCTCATAGAGATGTTATGGATAAATGCATACGTGTTTTGTGTAAAAATCATTATTGACAAACATAATCTTTTATTAGTTTATATCAATGACAATCGCTTTACCATGACGTTATAAAACTATTCTAATACATTATATACCTCTTATAAAAGACAGTCAGTTGGAACCACATTATTGCTTGATTAAGTATATTTTAGAAGTATTAATTTCTGTTCCATTTTAGTTATCTGATAAAAATAATTTTATTGATGTTGTTACACTTTATATCCTCTTTAGAAAACATATACTTGTATAAATAGAGTCAAACATCATCCAGATACACTGAGAAAATAATACATTAATATTACAATGTTTCTTTTTGTACTATATGGTGTCCTTTATTATATCATGAAATCGTTATTAATTTGGTGTATGGCTTTATGACTTGACGGTAATTTTCCAGGTAATGCTTTCACTTGCTTACTTCTGATATAGCACCCCTTAAATATATTTTTGCATAATTTAATTTTAGTTTTATCAATTTTAATTTATAAAGACAGTATATAGTCTAATAAAACTAACATTATGAAATTACTGAACAAGTTAATCATAGGTCATGCATTTAGATTAACTATTGAACGATAAAGGTGACTATTACTTTGTTTTACTTCAGTCTTAATTGTGATGTAGAATGTTGCTGATGTCTACGATGAATATAAAGCGATGGCCCAGGGTACATTCCTTGTTACTGCAGCATTTTCAGGGACATTTCTCTACGGTAGCAGAATGTCAAAGTGTAACATGGTGGACAGTTATCTAACGGCGCATCTGGACGATTAACCGGCAATTATCGCTATAATTACAACGGTGTGGTTATTTCTATGATGAATCCAGCAATTTACAGGATATTCCCACTGAAAGGTCACTACTGTTATTACCACAGCCTCCATATACAGGACAGATGGATGTATGGCACAAAATGTTTTAGTTGTCGCAATGATTATAGAAATACTATCGCAATACAGCTTTGTATTATTTCCATTTTTATTGTTTGTTTATTGAACACAAAATTAATTTATGGAATATAAAAGAAAGGGTTTGATTTGTTTTCGATATTTTTGAAATAAATGAGATGTATCTTATAACCCTGCTTTGCACGCAATAGGCGATATGGTGGACATCAA
This sequence comes from Chlamys rubida, assembly GCA_032359455.1. Lineage (NCBI taxonomy): Eukaryota > Metazoa > Mollusca > Bivalvia > Pectinida > Pectinidae > Chlamys > Chlamys rubida. Next base: position 13,045 of record JAUMHH010160905.1, on the reverse strand, counting down.
TGTTGTACTTTCGCCTGCTTTGATTCTCTGTTGTGACATTCATTAAGGACACTCATGTTACATAGAGGGAAACGCATCATCGGGCACACAGAACGTGGATAAATATTTTAAAGCACAATTAAATTATGTCGTTTTGTGTTACCATTTTGTAATCGGGAAAATAATTCATTCGACTAAAATCATGCCACTTTCGTGTTATCTTTAGGAAACTTACAAAGAAAACAATAAATCTTCGAAAATAATAGCATGGCTTGTGTTTTATGACTTACAACCAAAAATATCTATTCAGTTTAGTCGTAATTACTCTTAGATTGCCTATAACAAACAAAATTAACCTAAACTTATTGTTTTGCAAAATAAAATCCATTCATATAACTAACAAAGTACAACTGTCAGACAGCCACATGTAGTAGAAAACAGCCACATGTAGTAGAAAACAGCCACATGTAGTAGAAAACAGCCACATGTAGTAGAGAGGAAAACAAATATGTAGTCGAAATTTAAAATAAATGTTTCCCATGAATAAAGCATTTCACTTATTTGCAATGGAAAACAAAACAAAAAAAACAGTACACTATTTTTGTGAGGATTTTTACAAGGAGTGAACGTTTTGCTTATCAGTGCTGCTGCAGAATTTGTATATCAACTTTAACTGACAGCAACTAAATCTGCGTCATCAGATGCTTGGGTAACTAGCCATAAAAAAGGAAGAATACAGACGTTGGAATGACTTGAACTGTTTACAAGTTGTACAAATTGCCATGCTTCCAAAATGTCCTCATGAGCAAATGAAAATTAGTAAAGAATGATTATTATCTCATTTTTGTTTATTGAATTATTTTACCTTTTCCCATAAAATATGTACCTTTGTATTTTACTTATCAACATTTAGTGGGAAACTAATGTATTGAACTATGATACAAATATAACATCTAACGTGATATTACATATGTTAATGACATAGGTGTTGGTTCACGTGTGAGAGGTCAGAATGGTCTTGATCTAATTTAATCAAATTATGTTCATACAAATCTAGTTTTAGAAGGATGCAGTCATAACTGTCAATATGGGTTTGACAACTTTGCTGTAATGACTAAGATATTTGAATATTTAATATTATTCATTTTATCAAATGACCATTGGCAACGCATGAAAGGTTTTTAAAATAATTTCATTCTAGATTTGCATCTAGACACGGGGCAATCACGAGGCGAGTTGATTAATGATGTTACATGGACATAGGCTGGGTATGGTGTTCTCACTGACCAGTATAAGTTGCACACGAGTGACTTTACGGTTTAATTGACGTTATATTTGGACAATATCAAGACACCCGAACTAAGCTATTGTCACTGACATTGGTGATAAACATTTGATCAATACTTCTGACGCGTACATTTGTCACTGTCGGTGGTGAATGTGGAGGGGGTAGTACAACGATAAGGGAGGTCGGTGTCATCAGGTCGAGGGTTAGGCTAGGGCATTTTGATACATTAAGATGGGTTTGTTCTTGAAAGAGGATATGCTGTGTGACGGAGGAAGGGACACCCATCGACCAAGTTTCAGAGTTGAAGAAATATCAAAACCGTTTTTCAAACAAAGGATTTTCATGAATACGTTATGAACAAGCATAGAGTCATGCCGTGCAGTGTTTCAGGATGTGCACGTGCCTGAAGGATAGGGTGTTGTCGAATTTCATCACGTGTTCAGGCTCAGGTAAACAATATCAGCCGTCCCCACCCCAACCGCAGTCGATTTACAAAGCAGTTCTATAACAAAATCATGATGTTTTCGACATGATAAATTGAGGCACATTGAGGGTAATGTATTTAAATAGAACAGATATAATATGTATTTGTTAAAAAACATTAAACGAATAGAAATGTACTCAAGTCATAAAAAATTAATTGCTGCGTAGCAAAGTTAAAATTGAAAATATCAAAATATCATTTTAAGGTGAGACTTTAAAAGATTTATCGTTTGTTACATAAAAGACGTGTAATGGTGTCGTTTATGCATGGAAAGAGGAAAACAAAAGATGTGCCGGGATTCTGAAGCCACTAAGACGTGAGTTCCTGGCCTGGAACAGTAAACAAAGTCTAGAGCTCACCGTTGCTAGCAAACCATACCTGGTGACCTCAAAGCAAAAACCCCGCTTCAAAACATTTGAATATACACAAATTTTATGGCTTGGAAAAAAGCCACATTGATCCCTTCTGTGAAATTTGAGATAAAATGCATCTGTTTCGTGGGAAAAGTTAAAACCGAAGGCGGTTAGACCAGGTAAAGAGTAGGACTGTGTTGGGTTAGATTGCTCCAGCACTTCCCCTCCACACATCTGCCTGCAACCGACGCTCGGGTACTGTTACAGCCCGATATTGTCACTGCACCAGTCCTTCCTTCGTTTACATCGTAAAATCACGAGCAACAGGGGCCTGGTCGCTGCACCTCACACACCATAATGCCGTTACTCTGCTCACGCTGGATGTACGTGTAACGTGAGGATCCTATAACAAACGGACCACTCAAACGTCTTTTAAAAAGTTGAGTTTTAGGGTTGTTATGAAAGCCTTATATTCAAAATAGGAGATTTTCTTCTCGTCCTCGGAATTTTCTTCTTTTGTATTAAAATATTTCAATACAGCAATCTGTTATTGCTAAAATTCTATAACATATCATTTATCATAGTTGTTATTTGTATCAATATTTGGAATTTTTGTTTTAATAATGGTTGCATAAATATGTTTTAATCATGAATTTTATGTTTAATATTCTTAAATTAAAAATGTCTTGTGTTCTAACTAATTAATGACAAACATTGTCCTATCGGAAATCGACTTGTCTTAATTCGGAGTATAATATTATCTATGATAAAAGATTAAATTAATTATGACTATTTTAACAGATCAATATTTACTATCAAAACAAACGTGAATTGGTTTAAAGGGATAAGTGGTATTTAAGATACCGCTTTAGTCCTCACTTCTTTGTTAGATATCATCAAGGCGTGTATTAAATACAGTCGTTATTCTATTTAAAACTGTATCAATTATTCAGGTGTACCCTAGTCATTATTTCATTTCAAAATTGTAAATTATATTCGGTTTATGATTTCGATGACAGAGCTCTGGTAAACTATTTAAAGGACTTGATTAATATCTTATTAAAGTGTATGTACATTGGCACAGATTTAGTTATAGTTGAACGTTTGGTAGTATAATAATATAAAACATTTGATGTGAGTTAAATGATAACTCTATACGATTATAACAATGCAGAATTAACAACCTGTTCAGAGAAAATTCTCCGCGTAATTTCCATGACATGTTATCTGTACAATTGTCTTGTTGTATATTCCGATTTATCTGACACATACAATAACACTGAGTTGTTTGTTTATTATATTTAATAACTAAATAAACTTGTAAACTTAAAAGCGCTACAATCGGTTTACAGAGTCAATCAATGATGTGTATATTCTCAACATTCTTTTCACGATAAAAAAGTAATCGTGTTGAACGTTCTTGCAATATTGTTCAATACGTGTCCTTTGAAAGGCTGGCAAGCAGTTACAATACTACCTTGATTTGATACCATACAAATTGCCTGTCTCTAAGCATTCATTGTGGGCGTCGAAGTGGGAATCGGTATAAGTAAATAGCGTGAATGATTTCTTATATTTTGTTGTGTATAACCAGGTGAATGTTATGTGAATTTAGCACAAGGAAATATTTATTAATAAAACCGTACAATTGCTCATGTTAATACCTAAACAACATTTCTGGGAGTACACACATGGATGTTGACATAACGAAAAAGGGCGAGACTACACTCTGAGGATCCTCGATTGTAAAGAGAATGAAATAACAAAAAATCTTTTCATTATTCTTCAGAACACTAACTTGTGAGCAACGTCGTAAGATTCGAGTCTCTGAAATGTAAAGAAAGTTTTTGATATAATTCAAACAGAGTGTAGTGGACGTTTACATAGGACAGCCATGTCGATGAGGTAGTATCTAATGAAATGCGGTTTGTTTCGATTACCGTAAGCATTAAATAACATTATAGATAAAAGAGTAATATCGACTGTACAAATATATACATTTCAGTTAATATGTACTTTTTGAATTTGAAAAATCTTATGTAGCATGATAAATGGGAAAAACACGCTAACCTATATTTATAAAGCCATGTCTTCCCATGATATTTTATAATGGTTTTCCAGAGGATGGAATCAAAATTGATCCTTATTATTGATGTGCCTGGTCATTATGTTTACTATTTCATTGTTACTCGGGAATGTCTGTTACGTCATGTGTGACTGGTTGATGTCGATACCTGTAAACCCCGGACAGATGTGCATTGACAGCTTGATAACGTTGATCTGGTAAACATTGGATAGTATTTATAATACCATAATTTCAATCATAGCATCACATGCCATCATTATGTTTATATCAATAACATATTCGAAAGGCAACTTGTTTTCGTCGTTTTAACTAATATCACGTAATGAAGAAAAAAATAGCACAGGGTAAACAAATAAAGACCTGTTCTACATTTCCTCTTAGTCGTGTTTAAAAGGTACTTATTCTTATGATTTCCAATTTTAAAATAAAAGTCGATAATGTATCATCTACATTTCCTATTGTAAGATAAAAATAAGCGTTTCCCCTGTACAAAAAATATTTATATAAAGATGTTTAGAGAAACAAATATATTCCTAGGGTAAATTTTTACATTAACAGAATGGCGTTCAAATATGTCAAATCAAATTTTAGCAAATTGATATCTAATATTAAGTGAAACAAGACTTTTGAGTCAATATATTCGCTCATTCAGTTTTGTTCTGTAAATAAAATGCAACTCTTTTAATAAAAGAGTAACTCCTTAGGTTAACCTTATGATAGATAATGAATGTGACCTGACACACATGCATTGGTAGTAACACCCGTATTTGATAAAGCATAGACAAAAGAACAAGCGCATAGTAACCATTCAAAATGCTAGATTTACAAACGAAGCATAAAATATTTTGTGGTACATGCCTCCATAATGAAAACGATTAAGATGATACTGATCCAATGTATGTAAAGTTTGTCAAATACTTTTGTCGATTTGTAAAAAGAAATATATTCACAAAAATATATACAGAAAAATACAAGCACAAAAATACAACAGAAAAAAAAATGAAACAATACATTCACACAAAAATATAAAGCAAGAATTAAAACACAAATATTTACACACAAAGACAAGCACACAAATGTAAGAAAATACTTATGAACAAAACACAAATATAAACACACTTATAAAAAACATATATAATATACAAATATATAAACACACTTATAACAAAACATATATAATATACAAATATATAAACACAAATACAACCTCACAACTATAACACAGACGTTTTAAATTAACATCGTATTTAATTCTACCAGTATATTTATATGTATTTTTTCCTTTGAAGCCTAAAATACTTTTATCTCATTTTAACGGGCGGTTTTAAAAGTGCACAAAACAACAATCACATATAAATGACTGTGTCACTGTGCTGCTGTGAATGGCGTCCATTATGGTTACCTTGAGTGTGGCATTCTGGCTTGAGCAGGTCACCTTCCCTCCTGTTGACTTGTTTGTGTAGTGGAATACAATTTCCATTTTAATATGGAATAAAATAATCATTATAATGCCGGTCCAGCAGCCGAATCCGGTATGTGCAGATGTCAAATCGACAACTAGCGTCGTGCCTATAAGACATGTTTATAAAGATATCACGGTGTGCGAAGCAAGCATCTTCACCTCCCTATCTGACAGTAGTCGACTAAAGATTATCATTTAGCCTAGATTGCTTTAGTGTATAACTAGTCCAGGCCTATAATTTTACATAATTACTGAGAAAATAAAAAACTAAATGCCCTATTTTAATAATGAGTGTTTGGCTGAAGTGATCGAGTAATATAGGTTGTGTTCCTCAGGTGTAGGGCAGTGTGCCCGTTCAATACAGAGCTTGGTCCGCCGAATCATTGTGGAATGATCGTGGTGTATTAAACCCCATTCAGAGCCAATCTTACCAATATTCGACGTAGTATTTACGTAATAATAAACGAAAATTAGCCTTTTATCTGTCAGAGTGTGTCCCGAGAAGTTATAATGCCGGTGTTATTATAACGGAGCTCAGACGAGCTGGAATTCATATAATGAATATTAAATAGGTATTCACCGGTCACGCTACGTTAGCAATAAATGGCTGGATAATTAATAAACTCCAATTAAATCCGTCAAACTGACTGTATCAATGACTCTCCAATGTACACACGTGACTCTGACACATTTCAAGTGGTGATGCTAATTTAATTGACGATTTATATTTATCGGCTATTTTCTACACATGCCTGATGGTCTGGCCATTTGTTCCATGTTTGATCTCGGACAGATAAACGCTGAATGACGACGTTTCCGTGTTGATACTCGATGATAAAGATTAAGATCGCTTGGGCGACAAAAATATATTACATTTTCATATGTTATTTTACATAAAGATACATTCCTATATCGACGGTGTTAGTGATTTTTGACTCGGCACATGCAGTGTAGGATAAGAAGTTAACATTAATTAGATAATGTAAATGAAAAAAAAAGAAATCATCCAACGGCAATAAGGTTCATTCTCATTTAGATAACCGTTGGCACACCGCGGGATACTATCGCATGCAATTACCCCACCTTGACAATTATATTACAATTTCACGTAAAATGTACATCAAATAATGGCGATAATAAAGTGACCGTTTTGACACGTGTCACCTATTTAGGATACAATTGTCAGTCCTCTACCGTAATTCTCATGAATTCCGGTGTGTGATTAATTTACATTTTATCATCTTTACAGCACGTTAGTTGTGTGTGTATTTTTATGATAATATATAATATCGCAGCTTGACAGTATCATAAATTCAATTATAGTCGAATCAAAATTGATATGTGATTTTAATTGATTCATAAAATAATCATCTGTGCGACATCGCAATTGCATTATCATACCAGTAGAGTATTATTTTTATTATTTTTTTATGTGTAATTAATGAACACTTGATTTTCTTTTCAACAGTTTTCTCTTGGAGTGACGTCAAACATTCGGGAGTATTACCTTATTACTGAATCTTGTAACAAATTCTGAGCAACATTTTTAGTAAAATTATCTATTTGTATAACACATTTAAGGGTTGTTAAATAAGCTTTCTTGATATATTATAAATTTTAGTATTGTTAGAATATTTTTCTTTATACAGCAAATTTTAGTGCTGTTAGAAAAAAAATATCTTATTTAAGAAAATTGATGTTTTGTAATATTTCTTTTGTAAGTAACATATTCTTATGTTGCTGGATTAGATCTATCATATATAACACTAGTCGTCATAGTTATAGATACATAATAATTGTTACTGATACTAATTAAAGGTCATCTACCTTTATGTTATTACTGTTAGTAGGTTATTTATAATTATATATAACAATTGTTAGTATAAACGTTATATGACATAATAACTGTTAATATGATTAGATACATAATTTATATATAATAATTGTATCATGCTAGATACCTCATCTATAGATGGCATTGGTTATTATAACCTGTTACATATATTATCTTGTTATTTGTAATATTAGTTCAGTTATGTATCTGTAATAAGTATCGAAAGTGTACATTACAATCGTTAGAACTACATGTATATTTCTTACAAGTATATCCAGATGAAAAGTAATACTGAAATTTAAAAAAAGATAAAAGGTAATTATGATACTGTCGATGTTTAGTTATATTTGTGTGTTGTCAACCATATCACGAGCTTGAAAACAGTATCAAAGTTGACAATAAGGAAACATATTAAATGTTAAGGGAACCATTATAGTGGATTGTTCTGTTATTTTATTATGCCAGAACAGTTGGTTTATGTTAAGTGATAAAATACGTTTTTATTGTTTTTGTAACTCGGAATAACTTTGTGTTTCTAACATGTACTGTACTCCCAGACAATGCTGCCTCCGCCTGTTGTCCACATGTTGAACTGACATTTCTATTAATCCTCTTATTGCAACATTAACATTTATTTTGTAGAATATGGAAATGGCATAGTAAAAAGGTGATTCATGGAAACTATCAATTTTGATATAAAGCTTAAAGAAAATTGTTTTTTTTTACCAACACCTTCTTGTTTTGCATTGTTTTCTACACAACATCTGTGCTATCGATTACAATTTAACTACTGAAGTGGAAAAGCGATATTATTTTATCCAATAATTCATGAACTTATTGACACGTAAATACATAATTATTTTATTCACAAAACAAAACATAAAATGAATTCATAAATTCAAAATGCATGGAAACTATACACAAATACCGAGATAATGGCGATTGTTAAAACAAATCTATATGTTATAACAATGTATAAAACATGTATTACAATAGATACAAAAAGCGTAGAAGATGTGTTAAAACAAACCTATATTGTTTTAATTCAGATTTGTATGAAATACAAAAACATTGTATCTGAAATACATTGCGCGCGTAAAATGTTTCATTGAAACACATTGAATTTGTTTTTCTTTTGTTTAAACTAACACGAAAATTTTTCTAATATTGGCTAATCAGACACCTACATACTGCCTTCCCTGTTGATAAGGCTTTGGTATTAAATGGCCGCACATGGCGATGGAAACGGTTTTCTTTCTCGAGTACTATGTTTCGTTCTTTTTCAGCGGTTCTGTGTGGACGTCCTTTGGTAACTTGGTGTCCTCTTTTGTTATGATGCCTTTTCCTATCAGGTTCCAGTTCCAATGAAACCTTTGTGTATTAGTGCTGACAAGTTTTGTTGCAATACACTTTAATGAGGAAAGTGACAACAATAATTAATAAATGATTATTTTAGTAAATACCAACATGTGATAATACTGTAATGTTTAAAACAAACACGAGATTATTGCATAGACAGTTGGTAATCTGTTTCAGTGCTTTGTAATAAATACATTCAAACTCGTGCATCCTTTTCATCTTTCTAATCTCCACTCTATTGTCCCCATGAAACAGTGTTTACTGTATATAATACTGAACAAATATCCTTACTTACAGTCTTCATTTATTTCAGTTAATCTTTGATTTGAAATCGCATTCTTAGACAAGGATAAATATCATTTGTATGTATAGTAATTGTTACTGTTGATTATTGTAAGTGAATATTAATAATAATAACATGGATTAATAACATTCATTCAGGATATTTTAAATATGAATTCAGCTTATCTATATTAGTGTTATTAACTCCGGGCGTTATTAAGACTAACGCAATATGAACTTATTTGTGCATGCAGTAATTTCGAGGGTGGTCGGTTGGCCCAGTAGACAACGCATGTTTCTTTCACCAAGGCGACTGGGGTTCGATTCCCGATCATAATTGGTTAGGAGTTATATGTTTGTGTGTAAGATGTACATTATTGTGTAATTGTGTTTATGAATCATGAAGATTGTAAATAAACATCGGTCAGTGCCTAGGTCGCTGGGAAATACAATTTTTGTAATATAGAAGAGAACGAGGCCTACGTGGGGCAGTTCGCCAGGTACTGACCGTTGATCGGTGGTTTTTCTCCAGGAACTCCGGCTTTCCTCCATCACCAAAACCTGGCATGTCCTTAAATGACCATAGCTGTTAAAAGGACGTAAAACACAAACAAACCAAACCCTGTAATGTTAAATATGTTTCGGAACATTTCAGATAAGGTTTTTGATTATTTAAATTTGGACGAAATGTCTATTGGTGATGTATAATGTTTACTTTTCCATATTTAAGTGATTATTTGACAAAAAGAACGAACTGATATGAATGAATCCGACAAAAAATATCGAAAGGAGGATTATATTTAAATAAATGATGCATTATTCATAATCTAAGTATGTCAGCACTAATTTAGAAATATCAACAGTTTTCAGAGTGTGATTTGACAAAGGGAAATAACTTATATCAAAATGGACAGGCGCTTACCCATTTAGTAAAAATTTGCAATTCATGACATTTGTCACTCAAGATTGAATAATTTAAAATATAGGTCTGCAACAATATATTTATGTAATTTTTGTGACGAGTCAGGTTTTCGGACAATCGGTTGAGATTTTGGATACGCCTAAAACCTCACAGACAACTAGCAAAACAACACGGAAGTGTACTCGCCTGCATTTGATCAGAAATCGTCGGCTTCGGATGCAGTGAATAGAAAATGCGATTTTGATTGGTCAATACCAAAATCGGTATTATCACACAGTGACACGTACCACTTTTGATATCTGTCAGAGTGTGAAAAGATCTATTTCAGCACTGTTTGATAGAATTATATACATCGCTGTAAAATGTATGATTCTTCATTACGTTATGATATTGAACAGTGCTATATTTACAATACGTCATACGATTCAAAACAATTTTATTTAGCAATTAGTCGCCACAAACGTATTTACTATAATATGTTGTTAATTATAGATTAAACATAAGAAAATAAATTACAACGAAGACTTAAACGACAAAAATGTAATTTAATTAAGAAACTTTGCAAAAATTAGCAGACGTTAAGGAAAACCCGGTCTTTTAATTGTTACCTATACCTTCATTACCGTCAGACTAAATGAAACAATGACACCTTTCCATACAAAGTGCCGTATTTTGCATGTTTTGCAAGTAAGCCAATTCATTCAATGTAAGTAACTTGTTTACGTTTAATTTCAGACCTGTGAACGATTTCATCGCTCACCAGAAAACGCCGGCAATTCAACGCCGTTTTTCTCATTAAATACTGCTTCTTTCTGCATACACTAATATCTTAGTCTAAACTAGCAGTATAAAAAGTGTGAAGACGGAAAAAAACTTAAAAACAACTTGTTCCATATGTGTACATCGCCGGTAGTCTAATGAACAAATATATAGTCCTGATGAGTTTAAAACTGAAACTTTTGTGTGTGTTATCGAACTCAAAACATTTGAGCTTTAATTTCGTAAATAGGATTAAAAACCTATTATCAGATATTGCATCGTCAACCCTAAGATTCCGGTAATCAATCGTCCTTTAGAAAGCTGTTCCTGTTGTCAGCTCGGAGGGCGGAGATGTGCGACTTAACAATGATCGCGTCTACCACTAATGAAGCCAACTGATTTTAATTAGCGAAGTCTTTTTCTACATGTCAGTTTGAATCTGAAGTGAACTTTTACTTCAAAGTATGTGACATACGAGATTAATGCACATTCTTAGAGCAAATGGTAACATTTCTGGGGAGTGTCGGGCCTTGAGGGAATGAATTGGTTTAATAGTGATCACTTACCCCTCTATCGCCGGTATTAGTGATTAGGGCTAGATGGATTTTAAATTGATTGCCAAGATTTCTTTGTGTTTCGCGTTGAACTATCGTCTTGATTTCTGACTGAAAAAGAAAAAGAGAAAAACTTTGATATGAACTTTAAGAAATTACAATATATCAGAAAAAATTAATATTTGAAAAAAATAACCTGGAATTAAATCTTCATCACGAAATCCCTAAATTCACTTGAACCTAAAACCTAGAACAATACACCTCGCAAAGACACCAAAAGAATTTAAACACCTGTGGTACACATTATTTGTGTGTCAATGTGATTTTATCCAGATAAACAACAATTTGAAAGCTCTAGTAACCCCTATGGTATATTTCCGTTTACAACACATCGGAGAGAAGACATTACATATATGGTGTTTACAAAACAGTAATATAAGACTCTTTCATGCACTAGGGTGTAGGATAGGGAAATTCCATCAGAGGTTTTTTTTTAATTTGGTTTTGCCAAATTTGAAAATCTTTCACCCTTGGTCATGAAAGAGTACTTTTCTCTCATTCCAACCACCAGAATAAGTTCAGAAACCATGAAAATGCATTTGGACTGGCCACCATTTTGAAAATACCAATCCCCCCCCTGAATTTTTTAGACGAAAACGAATCAGCCAGCCAGATTTAGCATATCCTATATTGGCAAACAGAGTTTGTGCAGGAAAACTAATCACATCTTTCTTACATGTATGGTAAATATATCGTAAAAGGTTTTTAATTTCATCACACGCCTTTTCCGCATTGCGGCATCGGAGAGTTCCATATTTGTGACATCTCGTCATTGTCGAGCCATTGCGATGTCACGCCACGTGAAATGGGGTGTAAGATAGACATTTCCTACACCCCTTTCTTACCCTGGACAGCTCTATCTTACACACATGGAAATGAGAGAAAAAAGTATGCATCTGTGTGTCACAAATGTAGAATTTAAGTGAATGTTCTAATTCATTATATTATATTATATTAAAGTGAACGGCTTGAAGACCTTCTATAAAGACTTTACTAAATGTAATGTCCTGTTTCAGTGCTGTGATGGGAACTGTCCTTTCTGTGAACAGACTTGTGGTAAACTTCTTGGCTGTAAAAACCACAAATGTTCTAGTCGCTGTCACAAAGGTAAATAATATAAAACATGAAAACATGAACATTCTCTTATAGCAGCAATACCTATTTCTTTTAAAAAAAATTATAGCAAAAAATATAAATAAGTTAGTAAATGTGCAGTCCTGTGTTGTGTAAGGTGTGTGTGATTCTATAACTAGTAATAGGTGCATGTTGTCCTTCTGTCTCATCACTGTGTGATTACCTGTTTCTATAACTCGTTACAGGTGCATGCTATCCTTGTCCTGTATCTGTAACTCGTTACAGGTGCATGCTATCCTTGTCCTGTCTCATCACTTTTGTGGTTACCTGTTTCTGTAACTCGTTACAGGTGCATGCTATCCTTGTCCTGTCTCATCACTGTTGTGATTACCTGTTTCTGTAACTCGTTATAGGTGCATGTTGTCCTTCTGTCTCATCACTGTTGTGATTACCTGTTTCTGTAACTCGTTACAGGTGCATGTTGTCCTTCTGTCTCATCACTGTTGTGATTACCTGTTTCTGTAACTCGTTACAGGTGCATGTTGTCCT
>JAUMHH010160904.1:0-35230 GCA_032359455.1 Chlamys rubida | reverse complement strand
CAACTACACAGTCAGTAATGACATCATCATAGTCAACTACACAGTCAGTAATGACATCATCATAGTCAACTACACAGTCAGTAATGACATCATCATAGTCAACTACACAGCCAGTAATGACATCATCATAGTCAACTGCACAGTCAGTAATGACATCATCATATATAACTACACACCAAATACTGACATCATCATATAAAACTACAAACTACACACAAAGTTATGACATCTTATATAACTTCACCAGGTAATGACATTATCATGATATTAAGTTCCAAAAAAGGATTAAGCATGATGAATTGTGAGAATCATGAAACAGAGGTTGGCCGGAAGTTCGTCACGTCTAATTATATTATTATTGTGGGATATGACATTGTGTTTGGAGTTAAACACACACAATGTGGTCTTTTATTTTGTTGTGATGTTGCTGGCGAAATGTCATGTCCTTGTCCAGATCCCTACGTGATTTGTTGAATCAGAGTGACAGTTATGACTTAAACAAGTAGACAAATGGCCTATATTGCATATGCTACATTTATAATTTAGATAATATCAGCTCTGGGGTATGATTGAATCCCATCAACGTCACTCCAGCGCATCTACACATCCCTGTAAAAGTACTGTCATGTCAGCCGTCTTCACCGCTGTGAAGAATATTTTGAATTACATTGTGTCAATACTTTTATCTATGTTGTTGATCAGAAACAATCCCCTGTATCCTTATAGTGACTCATGGTTATCTTACCTGCACTATTCGGCCAGCACAAAACATAACAGTAGTTTAGTTTGTAATTGTACCATAGCAATGACAAATCCTGATGGAATTAAAAATATCGTTATATTCCAAACTCCATTTTTTCCCATTTAATTTTTCGTTTGTCCTATTGATACCAGGTAAACAGTTCCGTGTTACTTTATTAAGTGTAAACAAGGACAATCTAACCACAAGTATTTAACTGTAACGCAGGCGTCTCCACAGCATTAACAGAGTCAGGGTAAGGTTCGGTGTGACCTAACGTCACACATTGAAATTGTCAAAACGCTTTATAATAGAGGATTTATTGTGTATGAAACTTTCGTCCATTCATTTTATATATCAATAAAAAAGAAAAGGCCAATATAATACCCCCTTTTAAAAATCCGGATGTTTATGATAATATTTCAATAATGAGGAAAATCCAAAGTATGTCAGTCAATAGAAATTATCAGAGTGGTTTAGACTTACGTCTCCTCAAAACAATCCTTCTATTGAAATGAGGAAATTATCGCGTTTACGAGCTAATAACATTATAGTTTTTATAATGTTATTAATATAACAGTCTAACAAATTTACTAATATTGCAGTCCAACAAAATTGATAATAGAGCAGTTTTACAAAATTTCTAATATTGCTATCTAACTGTACTAGTTAACAATATAGAAGTAACAGACTAACACAATTACTAATATTGCTATCTAACAGAGTTGCTAGAATTAAGATCCAACAAAGCTACTAATATTGAAATCCAAAAAAGTTTCTAATATTAAAATCCAACAAAGTTACTAATATTAAAATCCATCAAATGTATTAACTAATATTCAAGTGCAACAAAGTTACTAATAATACAATCTAACATTAAATCTTTCAATAACAACGCTACTAGTATTACAGTTATTTAGTAAAGGAACTATTCAAGTTGAAACGCACTGATCCATCATTGAGAAACAAGATTAGTTGTTAAATTTCATAGAATGTAGCTAACATATTAACGATTGGATTGTGATCAGACAGATTTGGAGTGTTATTCCAAATTTATTTGTTTAACAAATTTCAAATGACAAAATCGCAAAAGAAATCTAACTTGAGTATGGTGGAGCCAATTGATGGAGGTCCTATTTCCGGAATACATTGTCAGGTTGTAGTTCAATATCCTGGTGGTATGGATTGACGGCTAACATGTGTCGTTGTTAATTTAGGGTCGACTCCAAGAAACCCAGCGTCAATATTTCCACGGGAAATTCTATCACCACAATATCAATACTTAATGCTAATACGAACATGCTGAATTTGATTAAAAACAATAACAATCTGTTATAATGATTCGATTATTAGTCTGTTTACCGTTATAACCAATTAAGTTTGTCTGTGTAAGGAAATTATCTCACTTAATTAATTTGTATTAAAATTTCCAAATATACCAACCACAATATTTGATTATTTAGACCAGAAATTCCTGATTCACTTCAAAATCTTACTTTTAACATGATCATTTTATTGTATAACTGGTTTTGATGTAAGATCTGGTTTAACATTCAATACTATCATTATATTATATCATTCTGTTTTTGATGTAAGATATCGTTTTGAACCAAAATTAAATATTCTTTAACATTTAAATTAATATTTGTGACATAGTGTTATACGAGTGCTATTGTTTAAGAAGAGTTACAAAGGAACATGATGATAGTGCCGGCCAGATTTCAATGCTGACGTCATACCGCGATCTATTCATTATACATCTCTAACAACGTATAGAATAAATATTGACTATTGATAATTAAAGGATGATCACATGATACTCTCATATGATACAATACCATCTTTGAAATTTTGTTTCTAGCATTAATGGAGATAAACTTTATTCAGATTTATAGTCATGTGTTTAAGTTGTTGAAATATTGGTTCGTAATCACATCAGTATAACTACAATAAAAACATTTCAGGCCTAATTCACAGATTACTGCCGTAACGTTGTAGTGTATATGATTTAATTCAAAATAGCTATGGTTCGTTTTTCTATAAAGAATAAAATCAGACCTCAACAGGCGCTGAACCTGTCGATAAATGGTTAGCGCGCACCGAGCGACATGGGGCACAGTGGCAAAGCATTGAGACTTGGATAATGGGTATTTAAGGGCTATAATTTCATAAAGCACGCCTGACTGATTTTCTATCGTCCATTCCTTGGTAGATGATAGCGTACTTGAGGATAAGCATATGATAGTTACTCTGACGTTATACCGAAGTACAGGTGGTCTGTAAAATTTAGACATTATTGACACTTTCCTTCTGTAAATATTACCGATTTGTAAGGCGATCATTGAACGACTATGTATTTTGTGTGTATATAATTTTATGTATGTATACTAGTTGTATTTCTTCCAGATGCAATCAATTTTGACAGCTACATTGTTGTAAATATCCGTACCATTATTTCATCTCATCAGTGCTTAGGAAATAATCAATCTGATTTCCAATAGATCATATAATTATAACAAACACATATTAGCTTCCATTCTTATCTAACGTTAAGTTATTTACGCCCTTTGTAGTAAACCACAGTCTGGTTTAACAAATTGTTATATTATGTATATTGATTTATTATAACATTAATTTACGCCCTCTGTGGTTAACTACAGGCTAACAATAATTATATTATCTATAGTGTATTAACATGGCAGCATAGACAAAAATATCTGTAGAATGGAAACTGAAATAAATTTCAGGATTTTATTTTGATTCTTGGAATAATACTTCAATCGTGAAAAATTATAGCATAAACGTATTTTCTTTTGAATATATTTTCATACATTCTGTATATCTGAACAAGTATAAGAACAAACACATTTGTATTACACCAATTGGTATCATGTTTGTTTAAAGAAATCATGAGATATTGGGATTTATAGAAAGAGAAATATGTTACCAGGGGACTTATAGAAAAAGAAATATGGTACCAGGGGATTTATAGAAAAAGAAATATGTAACCAGGGGACTTATAGAAAAAGTAATATTTTATCAGGGGATTTAAAGAAAAAGAAATATTTTACCAGGAGATTTATAGAAAAAGAAATATTTTACCAGGAGATTTATAGAAAAAGAAATATTTTACCAGGAAATCTATAGAAAAAGAAATATGTTACCAGGACTTACAGAAAAAGAAATATGTTACCAGGAAATCTATAGAAAAAGAAATATTTTACTATGTGTAATATATGAGAGTGCACACTATTGGTCGGTTTCAATTAGTAACTGATGCTGTTTACACGTTCTATACAGAAATGTTGATATAAAAATACTATACAGAAACCGAAAACATTAAATGGGTCTCATGGATGCGTTTCATGTGATTTTATTTTATTTCATTGTTTATTTTCATTTTCTGCTAAAGAAATGGATTTTTTTAAGAACGAAAATTATTTTTTAACCGTATATATATTACATATTTCCCTGATAGATAATATGCGTATTGAAACATTGTTGAAATAATTGTACAAATGAGAACTAAATTAAATGGGTTTTAGTAGGATGTGTTTCTCAAAATACCGATTGCAGGATTTTGTAATATAAATATTATACACTATCTATAAAGTAAACTTATTTCATTCAGGACATAATGGTATATTTGATATTAAATGTTTTGTTTGCAATTACTTTATCAGTTCATTTGTGGCCTTTCAATACATGATTTCTTTCTTTCTTTACTTTGTTTATGATATATAAAAAAAAAGAAAAAGTTTAACTAAATTGAAATCAAAATAAGCCAGAAATATATTTGTTTTACATGTAATATGCTCAAAGTAATTATCATGAAGCCAGTTTAACCTACTACCTTATTTGTAAGATTTTTCTTTAATATAGCAGACCCAAAGACAGCAGGGTCAAATTCTAGAAATGACAATAAAAAACATTTTCTCAATTCGTCTTCGTTTATTTTAATGAACATAAAAACGTCTTGACATTTCAAAACTTGACATGTAAAATGTCAAAATGTACCTTAAAGCGATTATGTTAAATGCTTCTGTACATAGAAATTGTGTTAATTATTGTTAAGTCAGCACATCTGGTATTATTGTAATAACTCACGTGGTATAATTTGATTTTGTTACCCATCATTATCCTTACTTGGACGCGTTTCAGTTTCAAATTTACAAACATAATTAAGAATGTTTGTACGACAAGAATACGTATTTTCATTAATATGCTCCAATTAGTATCAACGTTCAAATACATAACATTGCTATAACGTCGGATACCTTAGCGTCAGTACCATAACAAACAGTGGTGTTAGCTAAGTCATGTTTTCACATTCGTGTTGACACTTTTTGCATCAACATTTGGTAGTCTGTCTCGCCGTGTAATTTACCGTCATCGGATCTTTCCTCACCTCAGGGAATCCTAAACATCCGTAAGACACCCAGACTCCACAACATGTTTCCCGCTCTTTTCTTTTTCAGACCACCTATTGCGAGTGTCCCGCGTGGAAACATTTCCTATAAGCTTGCTATTATCTCTGAAAAAGCGATCAGGACCAGATTCGGGGGAGCATGGTTTACTTGGTAGCCATATACATACCCTGAACACGTTTACTTGTTACCTCTTTCAAAGATCTTAAGTGTTACAGACACAACTAAGTATTGACGACTACAGATACCATTTATTGCTGTTCCTTTGTTATTTTCTCTCGGAGTTACATGCTAATAACGACAGAAATCAAGCAGACAGCAATATTTTTGTCTAAACTGGGGGTCCAGGTGCGAAATTCCTAAACTTTAGAGATTTTATTGACACAGGAGGCATGCTGTCATTGGTTCAAATCGTCCCGGGGCAAGAAATACGCGGCTTGGTCTACAGGAAACGTCAGGGCAAACTTGATTTTCCTTCGCATGAATTCAAAGTTCGGAAAATGACAGTTGGTAAGAGAATTCTATCGGGGCTATGCACTTGTATGAACTCGGGAAAATTGATTTACCAGTCCGTAGTCATCAATGCTTGGGGAGGGAGCCCGGTGCTTTCTGAAATATGATGATTCGTTTTTCGCTGATTTCCAAAACTTTCTCGGCGATACATGCCGGTGACGCTCTGTCAATGCGTATCCGATGTTTTTTTCTTAATACTGCAAGAGGCAAAAGGTTTCTGGGTTAGTTTCTCTGTTCTATTTATTATCGAAATATTCCATGCAATATTTATCCATCGTCAGATATAGATATGTGTGTTTAACTCATTTGTCTCAGCAAACCTAACATGATTGGCAGATATCAGATATAGGCCTAGCTTTACACAGTTTTAATATATTTTTAATTTTGTTGAAACAAATGACACTTTAAACAAAATATGAATTTAGTTTATTAAAAAATAGAATTCTTGTGATTCGTAGAACATAAACTAAATTATTACCTTTAAAATTGTCTGTTCGATGCAAGATTGTTGTGCCAATTTTATCTACGTGTACATTTTCAAAATAGAAAATATTATGATATATGATTTTTTTAATTAAAATTATAAATGTAGCGTATTTCACAAAACTTGATATAAACTACGCTGCACGGATACAGCTAGCTTGATAATTAATAAACACCGTACTGTCTTTATGCATTTAGATGCCATTGTTTCTTCCATGGGCATACCTCATGTTCCACGCTAAGTAAATTGGAATTGTCGGCATTCGACCATGGCGGTACACGAGAGAAAGCGCATGTGCATGTGCATGCTTGTTTTGCGAATATTAAGGCACGTGTATGACAGGAGTCTAATCAAACAGCTAGTCGACGGAATCTTGACAACACAAGGAGGGGGCGTGGCCGTTAATTTAGCCAGCCTTTCAATATGCAATTCTTTCATTGTTTCGCCCTCTTTGATACCGTCGGCCTAACGACCCTCTTCTCTCATCCAGTTTGTATTTGCAGCGTGTACAAACGACTTTTAGACCAAAATTCAATCTGTGTTTATTCTGCGACATGAAAGGTAGAATATGTTGAAGGATGTTGCTAGATTGTACAACATATGCAAATTCTGTTACCGCCATTCGTTCCGAATAGATGTACTGTTGGGATTCGTTAATCTAGTTATCATAAGATGTGACTTAGAGTACTCCCGAACGGAAACGAAGAGATCTGCAATGATAGGCCCACTTCACCTGTTAATTCATTCTGCTATTTAGTATAATAGAGCTCTGCGATCGAACGGAAATCCTGCATAGATAAAACCGCCGGGACAAACCGCTTTGTCCGATGTAAATGACAAAATTTCATCTGAATTTTCATAATTTTCATTTGTAGGTTACAAGTACACAGAAAAAGATATGCCACGGCTACATTACACAAGAACAAAATAAAACTAAAAACTAAAAAAGCAACACAAAACAGGGACCCAATATGAAAACTGCAATGTCACGATGTTTTCTTCACGGCGCGCCGTCAGACAAATGTAATCTAGATACAAAATGTTGTCGACTACGTACTCATTGTCGCAACTACATATTTATATGTAATATTTATTCTTGGTAAATTACACGCAGGATTTTAATTCAGTAACTATCTACGCATTAGTTCTAATATTGAAATAAGATATCCAGAGTACTTGAAAGCACCGTGTATAATATACAAATTAACTTGAGGAAATCTCTTTCTAAAATTGAAATATTAATTTTCATGTTGTCAGTGTCGGTTGTGTAACAAAAAAAAAGCTCAATTATCTAAATGCAGAAGAGAAATATTTAATAAGATAAGCTGTCAAAATTTTAACACGTAAATATTATGTCATGTTTTGAAATGGTCGACTGATCTTTAACAGAGCTGTTTAGTTATATGTTAATTTTCTATCAATGTGTGTACCGAGATAACCCGAGTAAGACGTAATGGAAATTGTACCCAAATCAATTAAGAATTATTGGTACTAAAAACTGTATGAAATACAGGCAAACTAAACGTCGCGTTAAATGTTATTTGTCATAGAAAATGCAATTCAAGTGCCATAACTATGAAATTTAAAATGCCCTTATCCTATAAATCTGAATTATAAAGTTAAGTTCATTGCGTTTGGTTTGCCTTCAGAAACCGTGAAAAGTGTATTATGTGTATAATTACAGGCGCGATGATCAATACAAAAGCCGAGCTATTTGGCGACAAGATGTTAGGGATTGACCTACAATAATCCTTTTAACCTCTTGTGTCAAAATGATAAAAACTTAATCATTTCGTATTATAACGTTTATTTAACACCGAGTGTGCCCCGAATTATGTTATGTGACATTAGGTAAACAGTGTATTGGTGGTCCATTCTAATACGTTCCGGTAGGTCGGATTGTAGCTATCCGGAATCCTACTGAGCTAAGTGTTGTTCAAAAATGAATACATGGACTTTAGGAAATTACTTTATCGATGTTCATGTGTACTCATTTGTTCTCCATTTGTATAAGAATGTACAGCTTGGTGTTACGCTAACCGTCATGTCTCCACCGTAATCAGGAGTACATTATTTGGGCAAAAGGACGTTTATATATCTAAATGGTATTACGATCTATTGAAAACACAAGTTGAAATCAGTATGATTGGAATAAAATATGCCACATTATAAGCATAAATGACACAATTTTAACTAATGACGTTCTACTTTTCATAGATGAAATGTATTTCGTTGCGTGTATAAAGTGAACAATTATATACCGATTTTCATGATATCTATTGATACCAAAGATATTGTTAGTTAATTGATATAAGTATACCTTCTAGTATCATTGATTATTGACATTTACTCTGTAGATATTTAAAACTGTTTGTAATCGTACCTTGTAGTAATAATATATGTTTAAACCAGTCAGTATGGTGCTTTATATCATGATTAATATGCCCCTCGCTTCCTGTAAATTAGGCTTCTGATACCCCTCCAGTTCTTTTGGTATTTAATATACACAATTCCATTGTTTTGGTACCTAAGATAGCGCTTCCAAGGATTGGGTTGTTGTAGAAAATGTCGTTTTCATGTGCCTGTTGTGTGTCCATGGTTTGTTGTAGATTTACGTCGTGTACTTTACTATATTAATTTCTGTGAACATCAATATACTACTGTAACGCTATCCGGGTCAACCCTGAGATAGTCCACATACGGAAGTATGTACACAAGCTTTTCAGGAAATATCTACAGAAGTATCGGAAATATTACATTGAAAATACATACACTCAGCATTAATTTACCATAGAAAGAGCTCGATATATTGAATTCGTTAATAATAAAATATGGATGAAATGTTAAATTTCTTTTCAGTTATAAAATTCGATATATCGTTTGTTGAATAGCGTGAATGAAGTGCTTGATTTCGTCTGAGAGCTTGAATCTGTTCTGATCTATATGAGATGGGCACCTGCGATTTTTTGGATGCTAAACCAATATTGACCAAGCGCCTTAGTAAATATTAGCAGTCCGGCCCGATGTAATGCATTAACAATGTACAGTAACCAGCCAAGGCGCTGTATTTGGACTGTAATCACTAGTGTTTATATCCCTCACGTCGCGTGATAAGGCGATTCATCACTGTTTGCTCATCTTAGATCCATTCAAATTGCGGTAACACAGAGCTCGGTAAGCTTACTACAGTAGTTACACGTCGCAGGTATACTGTTTGTAATTGACATTACGAAATTAAACGTGCACAATCCTCTACATAAAATATTCATAATTTATTTATGTAAGATATTTTGCCAATTTTGAAGGATTAATTCGTATCCATATTTCCAAGCAGACAGCAACAAGTTGTCATACTTTGATCCAGATTTACACGGTGATCCATTTCACACTTCTAAATCGAACACGTCGAGGGATTTTGTATGTCAATATGTAAAAAGTTGTAAGATATTTAAAGGTTTTATTTGTCGACACACTTCTATTGAAAATATCCTTCCCTAATGTTTACTTTGAATTTCCCTTTTAATTTTCAAAAATTCAATAAACAGGATATGTTCGTCTTCGTTTTTATTTCTAAAAAAATATCTGTTACAAAACAATATAATTTCACTGCGGAAAGCCAGTTCGAATTAATAAAAATATACTTTCGATAATTTTCACGTGACAGTTGGAGAACGTCGATATATCTTTTAATCTTTTAATGGTGATAACTTAAAGCTTTGATAGCAATTTCTTTAAGACTTCACAACCTATCTGTAGAATTCACAACCTATCTGTATTCGACATTATAATTCCTTCAGTCGGAACCATCATCAGCATGAACCGGACCTCTAGCCTGGATTTTTTCTGTATAATTGTACTCTTAAATCCTAAATCCTATAGGTAATCCATTGTTTGCAGGTGCAGTCTTAGATCAGGACCAAGGCATGCGTACGATGCTCCCAGATCCCTGGCTTAAGACATCTGGCTCTCTCTCGGTATATGCATCTGGCAGCGCGCGCGTGTCTCTTTGAACCCCTAATTCCTGTTTTGGTGGTTTGTACACGGAGGGGCCGTGTACCCAGCCTTCAACAGGGGCAGGACTGAAATATGTTGTGTTTGATCCGGAACGAGAAAAGCTATAAGAATATGATTCTTTTGGCCATTTTGTTGCTCTTAGTTCCTCCCCTGTCTCTTTTGTTGTTTTTGAAAGTAAGCACATGTGGGTTTGGTCTGTGGTTGGTAGCCCAGACTTTTACAGCAATAAATGAATCCAGACAGTCGGTTTTCACACATGCGTTTGACTTTTGATTTTATATTTTCAACGCATTTCCGTTTTTTGTTTTATAATATTTTCTCTTGATATCTTTCATGTAAACTTCTGTCACATGCAAATTCATATTAACTCATCGTTGCATAAATATAAGTTCTTTACTGGGTTTGAAATTCCAGCATTACAAAGGGTCCACATATCCTCATTGGGCGTCGATTATGAAAGTAAATCGCCGTAAATGTTAGAAGCAGCACTTTCCGTTTCTCCTCCTCTACAGATTTATCATCCATGGCAGCCATTAAGTTGTCAATAGTGCCTCTAACTCGTTTGATCTACATTTCCACTATATATAACATTACGTGATAAAGATTTCAAATAGTTTTCCTACTAACCCGGTTGATGTTTTAGATTTCTCCCAGCTTATCAAAGCTATAGGATTTCGTCATGTGCTTGTCGTTACCTCACACTCTCCAGGGTTCATGCAGCTCACTGTTACCACCCTAGTGTGATATCTGAAATGAATTCTCCAAATATCACAAAATCTATAATTTCATGCATTAAGTGTTTTGTTTTTCTGCATGGAATGACCAAATTAATTTCTGCTAAAATGATATATTTATACAGAGAACTATAAACATGAGGCAAGTAAGTAATTGCCACGGTGTAGACAATATAAGGTTGTCAAATTTTCAAAATGATCCGCTGCTTTATCAAGACACGTAAATGGTTCCGTGTTTTCCTGTTGATGTGTGTTGATAAAAGAGTAGATATTCGAAAAATATGACAACCTTATATTGTTTACACTATGTTATTACTTTCTTGCCCAATTTACTCATTTTAAGTAAGTCTTCTTCCATAAGGATCTATAATTATATGCCATTTTGTTGATGATATTACCTTTTTGACCGAGTACGTTATATAAATATCTATAATAGATTTTACCTAATTTTATCCATTTGTCAAAATAATTTATGTTTCAAAACAACATAAATTATTGGGGGTTATCAAATCAGACCGGTATCGATGGCTGTTAAGTACTTATTACCATTAATAAATTAATACAGTCGTCTCAAGATTTACACACCAATTAGATTTTTGTTTTAATGTTTTGCTCGAAAGTATCGGATTAAAGATGTGTATTTTTGTGATGTTTCTTTGATGTCTGTAATATGAGTATGCTCCATTTAAATCGTGGATCGTACATATTTTCATTTGAATTTCAAAAATTAAGAAATTCATATTTATTTCAAATTTTACCTTTACTCTTATGATCTATGTAACTCTTCTTTATAATATATATACCTAGTAATTTTCTTATTGCTAATACTCAATATAACTTTCTCTCTCATATCCAATTTTCTTTATATTCAACGTAATGTTTCCTTATAGTCAATACCCCTTTATTACAATGATACCTGTAACCAAACTTACATGTAACACCCCACCTGTCCCGGTCTGACATCTAGTCATTAGCAAAGTACTGTACACTAAGGATCACACTAATCTCGTGTGTAACCAGACGAGGAAGGTCTGACTATGTTATCATAGCCAGGGAACAAATAAATCTGCTAAAACGGAATGACTCAAATGACATGTTGTAATTATATTATTATTAAGATATGATTTATGCCACTTGAATATTACTTAAACGTAAAGTTAAGTTAAAGCTTAATTTGCACATTATATCGCTACTTGAAAAATTCTTTCATATGATTTCAAAATGTTCTTGTATAAGTTATTTGTTTATAGAAAGCATTACAGATATACTTATATAATGTTCTATTTATTTCAGAAGATTTGCTGTGAAAAGGTGTGCAAGGTGTCAATTAGGAATATCTGCTAATGAACTAGTAATGCGCGCCCGGGACTGGGTATACCACATCACGTGTTTCACATGTATGGCGTGCAATAAAACACTTTCTACGGGAGACCAATTCGGAATGAAAGAAAATTTAGTTTATTGCAGAACGGATTATGAACTATTGTTCCAAGGCGAATTTTTCCACGGAATGACTCCAGGACTCCCGTGTTCGTCTGGGGGGCATTTCCCCTATTACAATGGAGTCGGGACGGTACAAAAGGGACGACCCAGGAAGAGAAAGAATCCCATCGCGGATGGAGAAGGGTGTCCTCCGGGCATGGGTGAGTCGCATCACTTCATTTCATTCATACGCTAGCCACGTGATCATACACTTCATTAAAATTGGCCACATTGGCATCTGGAGGGTCCGTAGACGGTCTCTGGATTTTGAGGGTTTTTCTCATACCATTCGGTCGCGTTCTTTTCTATTTCTGATCGTATTTTGTTGTTTAGGATCTCAACACCACCATAAAATACATCGTGCAAATGTACTTTTCTCTTTCGATCGTTGCTTTGCATGCGGTATTTTTTTGGCGAATCTGCACAAATTATGTGATATTTCTGCCAATTTGTAATATCAATATCAAAATATTTCAGTAATTAAATGTTCACTGACAACCACCAGCATCGTAAAAATTAAATCACAATTTCAATCAAATCAAGTTACAAATTTTACGGAAATTGTACGTATAAAAAGACACATGCTCCCAAACAATACCGCAATCAATGTTAATATTTTTGATGTGGTGTCTGAACTGCAATGTAGTGTACCGCACTAGAGCAGCACACTGGTGATAATTGCTGAGTCAATAGGGTGCAATTTGTAAAGGATATTTGTTCGGATCTAGCCTCGTATCCCGTTGGTCTTTACTTTTACATTGGTAAATATTTGCCAGGCCAAGGAAAGGGTGTTGTCCTTTCCATTTCCTATCATTAAAACAAATAGGGTTTATAAATATTTCATGACGCTCTATTGATATTATCTGAAGTAGTAACACTCCACGGGCGGGCGGTTCACATCCTATTTTCTCCCGGAATTCGATTTATACAAAAATAATATTCAATTACACTATTTTATATATATATGAAAAAAATGAGTTCATATTTGCTCAAAATCGGTGAAAAGAGCATATGTTGTGACCTCCAATAGATTTGTTTTGGGTAAAAAAGGAAAATCAATGTACTGTATTTACAATTGCAAAGACTGATGAGTTCTCATCGTAGAATTGCCAAAACGGTCGATAAAACTAAATTAAAATGTTGTAGGTATACATATACGATATTACTAATTTAGTCCATATGTAAATTTATTGATGGATATTATTTTGATTGGTAATTGATTTGAAAGAATACATCAATTTAAGTCATTACATTGAAAACAAATTCTTTGGATTTTATTTTCGTCAAAGCTCCATTACTTCTTATTGGGAGAGCTGGTACTTCACATGGTTTGGTTTATACAACTGAGATATCCGTTTCATTAAGGTCGACATGCAAATTGTAAATTGGCTGGATAATACTCAATTATAACACTAGCATATTAATTATCGATTATAGTATATTGCTGCAAAGGAATGTTTTCGGCGATATGTACTCAACATGTAATAGTGTATAGGATATTCTGTTTCGAACAAATACAAGTGGACATAGCATTATGTAAAAATTAAATCGAATGAATATAATTTCTGATATAATGATCTAAATATCTTTTTGCTTTTGGCCATATTCTTTTTTCTTCATTTCACGGACATTGGCCCTTGAACGTTTTAGCATCACTGTACTCCATGATTCGTTTGTCACCCCGAAAGGGTTTATCTAGGCCTTGTACTATCACGCTGGGCCGGCTGAAGCGAGAGGCTGATAAGTCCAACATTCCTCGCGCCAAATCAGACCGGCGCACGCTAAATTAACATTGCAGTATTTCTCCAGCACTCGCCTGACTCCGGTCATGTTTTGTTATGAAATTCAACACGGTATGGGACAGCCGTTGTAAGATATCAATAGGTGTCAAAATCCTGCTTGTAACAAGTTTTGTAGAAGTAAAAACATATGTATTTGATTGGATTATATCATTTAGGATGAAGATTGATTAAAGTATCAATTGATATTTTATAACATCTATCATGATAATTTTATTTACGTAATGTCATCACAACCTCAGCTATATCCGGGAAGTGGTTAAATATGTAATAAGGATAATAGATAGGTATCCGAGTGGATTTTATCAAGGAACAACGTTTATAGTTTATGGAACAGGCATGAAGATAGAAATAAGCATATAAAACTCTTTGGTTACAACCTCGTGATTTTATCACTAAAATATACGTCAGGATGGAACATTTTTATTTTATTAAATAAACAAACCAATCTTACGACGAAGACAGTAATCTTCGACGCTATCAGTGTAAACTGAGGTGAAGTTTTCAATGAAAAGATTTTATCTGAGCCCAGCTTATCGTCACATGACATGAAATGTGTTTTGAATTACATGATCCAGAGGAGCTGATACAATCGGCAAATTAAATGCAAAATATACATAACTGCCATGATGTATGTGAACTCGTAGGATATATCAGTAGTGCCGTTAGATTTCTATGGTCATACGTCATCAAACTTTTATAATAAATACTGATGTTCAGGTTGTATACAAGGGCGACTGATTAAGGGACTTTACAAATAATAATTATGACTTCAGCAGATATATTTGTGATACACTGATATGTAAAATAAATTTAACGAAAGTTTATCTAAACGTATTTGATGTAAGTGACAACGAAGAAAATTGTATTGCTTAATCGCATTGTGAATTAAGACAGAGCTGTTAGCGTGATGCCGCCGTATAGTAAAACGCCAGTGCCGCAGTCAAGTGTTTTTGTTTTAGGAATATATGTATATCTAAAATACCCAGATTAACTTGTCAACGTTCAGGGAGCTCAGCTTACGTACAAACTATTTGCTACCTTTTTATCTTTTTCTCATGCGATAATACTCCGGATTCTGTTAATACAATGAAACGGATGAACTGCAAGCTTTTTCAATTATCTTCATTTTCCCTAAAACCGAATTATATGCTGGATTTTCTTAAAACAATGGAACATGATTTTTTGCAATTACCTCCTTGCATTTTCTTTTAAAACGGAATTATAGCCGAGATTTTGTTAATACAACAAAACGGATGAATTCCGAGCGCTTTACTTAACCTAATACTCGTTTATTGTAAAGTTCAAAGATATTGTTAAATGGATTATGAAAGGGGGATAAAACTCACAGAACGCTACTTTCTGTTCACTAATAGTATTACAATAGCGTACAGAATATTTCCCTGTAGTAGCAGAAATATGTATGTGACGAAATTAGTTAATCTCTCTGCGTTATTGAATCGTTTGTGTTATTTTGAATATTCTTTGTCAAAGTTTTAATTCCCATTCTTATGTCTGAGTTTCGATTTTTGCTGAGTTTTTTTTATAAAATTTCCTCTGAAAGCTCTTTGATATTTGAAACGTAATAATATTTATCCTTTTGTCGTTATTTATGTAGTATTCTGAAAGAATCGTTTCGCATCGTAATCTTAGTTCTTTTCGTCAAAATATTTAACAAAGCAATCCTGTTTCAAATTATTTTCTACATCAAACAAAATCAAACATTTTTACCCATTTCAGAATTCTATAATTGTGCTTATCATGTTTATTTAATATAATGCATTATTAATGTATAAGTTTTGATTAAGTCGATCTGTTAAGCCGTTTGACAATGTTAATGAATATAACGCAGAAGAAATGTTATTTTCCGAGACTTGTTGGAACACAAACATAATTTGAACGTGGAATACTAGTAATTTCTTCATGAAAAAAGAGCTACGCACAGTAAATATATCAATGAAACACTTTCTCTGCTGCCTTTGTTAAATATTTGCTTCAATATTTATCATTTAGATTATATTTACTCGGATATACTTAATATAAATAATAAAACTCATCGGTGCTAAACATTTCATGCATTATACTCATTATGACTTCAGAAACTGTTTTGGGTATACGGTGTTTTTACTATTAAAATTGTACCAAGTTTATTATTAATTTAGATAACATTCTACTACAAAATTTGTCGAAATATTTCCCACTTTTTATAATTATTGCAAAAGCTTCTAAATTATGTGTGTATTATATTTAAATGTTAAACAATAAGTAGTACCGAGACAAAATTAACTACAGCAGGGTAAGGATGTGTTTCAGTCTAATTAAATAGAGGCTGTATGAAGTACCCATTATTCAAATGTTTAAACTTATATTGAAATCTTATATACACAATGGAAATTAAATCCCATACTGAAATGCTACATTTCAATTATTTGATGTGGTTTTATCACTGTATTTCACACTATTTGTTAATTAAAATATTAAAATCGGTTACGAGAAAACAGTAGTACGTAGATATAATTAGATGGACATAAACTCACGAGGCAAGCAAAGTTAGTGTGTAATTTGATTCATTCATGATATGGACATTCTTTACACTGACTATAAGTACATACAAGTGGTCACCTACTTACCCCCTTCTGTCCCCAGCTTTTTATCCAATCATACCTCTCGTTCATGTCCCGGAAACCGCCGGAAGAACTGCCAACCCCTGGTTTAATAATATGATAGAATACAGTGACCACGTTCCTGTTTCTAACATTACCTGCTTATCATATTTCTGTCTCACTTTATCTTCCTATATTTTGCTTAGTAATATTGCGTTGACCAGGAGGAAAATATGAAGGTAAATGAAACATAATAATGAAAGTAATACAAGTCATTCTATTAAATATGTAAAGACGCCACTTTGTTAAATTGAATTTTTTTTCTACCTTTAAAACATCATTTTTTTCTTCAATAAATCTCATAAAACAACTTCTGCTGTTAATCAAATCGGCAATGTATTTGGTCATTCTTTTAAAAAAAATCGAAGACTTAATACTTCCTAAACAGTTGTCTTAATAACCCTTAACAGTTGTTTTAATCACACTCAATTGACGAGTAATTTGTTTAGCCAGCTTAGTGTTGTTAACATGTAATTATAGACTCGTGAGTACGACTCGTCCCAGTAACAGCAGGCACTGATAGCATTCATTAGATTAGATAGCTTTGATACCCGACATGGTGATATAATTGTAACACAGAGATTCAGGACCTTCTTTACTTTCTCTCACATAGTTTGTATGTCCATTTTAAGGTCCATGTGGACTTAAGAAACACGACAACAAGCATACAAATGTAACGCATTAGAAAACGTGATATATTTCTATAATATTTTACAGTTTATGTTATTGAACAATAGTTTCCAGTACATACATGTACACATAATGATTTTAACGTCAGTATCACTGCTTTTGTTAATTCTAAGAACATCTTACCGGAGATATTCTTAAATTTCATATTTCCTCTCAAATGTACGAGAGCAGTTTTTTTCTGCAATATATATCAACTGATACAAATCTCAATATATATGAATTAATAGTTTACCATTAAATTTAAGTTTAAAGAAAAATAACGATGATAACAAACCTGATTTTGGAAATTTCGGAACGTTCTGAAAAGTTTATTATGAAAATAATTGATGTGATTCCGGATCCTGATCAAGATCAAAACACACTAAACTACATATTATAGACAGTGTGTTAAGTATTCTTTAAAATGAATGCACACATGTAAGCACTTTGTGTATTGCTTATATTATAAATACATCATTCTCAATTCATCAAAATGTATACAAGTATAATTATGAAGTATTATTGTTGTAATACAGCTTACATTTGAAATACTAGGGTATGCTAGTTTTGTAAAAGCAAGTTGAAGACCTGTATTAAATTACAACAGTTTTTATAATTATCGTGCTTTCGATTTCAGTATAGTATCACTTTGGTTACATATCCTAACTTATTTTATTACATAAGAAACAGGAGGTAAATTCAACAATTTAAACATACTTTTATGACAAAAAAATAAACACATACGATAATCAAATAAATTGACTTTATTAATTTTTATTTTAATATATATCTTATTGTTATTTTCTCATTGTGAAACATTTGTATTATATTTTTTTTTGCAAAAAAATACACATTTATACTAAAGCTACGAATTTCGAAGAAAAACAATGTTGTGATACAATGAAATTGAAACAAAACAAAATATCAACGTCACAAAGCGTTATGCTGTTTCTTCTTTCATCAATATAATTGTTTCTTTGGAATCTGTTACAAACTGTAATTTCCAAAACCTCAGTAACATTAATTTCTATTCAATTGCAATACAGTATCATTACACTTTCTTCCCTTGCAGATTTGTAAGACATTGCATATCGAGTTTTCATGAGCTCGCTAGCAGTCGTTGACACTTATTAATGAGACAAGTTGTCTTCAGCATATCTGTTCATAGAGCAACTGCCCTTTCTACAAAATGCTTTCTTTTCAGTCTTGTTAGTATAACCGATCCTATTCATCATATACACAATATGTTTTCAAGACAATATAATGTCAGTAATTCGCCAAACTTTTGGATTAATTTCAAATGAATAGTGATAGGATTTTATGGTTCTTTTTATCCAGAAAACATTTGAGACTTTTTGAAATATCAATACTTAAAAAGCTACATGAACTACGTGAAGTTAGATATGCTTCTGTGCCTCATCCACGGGCAAAGAGGATGGCGCTCTCTGAAGAGTAGCACTGTGTCTTATAAATGTCATGTGCATACTTGAAACATCGGATTATCACAACTAGGAATTAATGAGCGATCCCCACTAGATAGGACTCTTTATTCAAGCCTCGCTCTTCCTGCTGGTAATAGGCCTATTTGTTACTGTCACGCGCCTACCAGCTCAAATGAATTGCTCATCTCAAGAACTGGAATTCGGAACACTCTCATAAATAATTAAGTGTATATACTGATATTGAAATAGTATGCATATTTAACATGTCTTGACGACACATTACTTTCTCGGAGGAACACGAAATTGATATTTTAAAATCCATTTTGATATGATAAGTTTTCTATAATTGACATTTGCAATTTGTAAGCCTGTTACCCTAGAAATGGACGAATGGTCGATTCGGAAATTTCCATAAAAATCAATCATTAACGATGCATACATTAAGCATAAATGTGATTTGTTCAGATACTTTAGGAACAAAATAAATACCACGTCATTGAAAATTACATTTTGAAGTGTTTTTTCAATGTCACTTAATTTTGATTAAAGAGTATAGAAAACACAAATAAACCTATACATTTATAACAGGAGATTCTAATTACCACGATAACCTAGTAAGCAAGAGGATATATGACATTATTTCCTGTAGCATACATAAATATTGAATTCTATCAACACTTCTACCTGTGAAATATATAACAAATAATATTCTTACTCTGTGTAAACGATTATTAATACTACCATACTGAATGGTTTGTAGCTATAGGTTAAGACAATAAATAAAACTTACAAAATGCATTTGTATAAAAGTACATGAAATCGAAATCTACCAAACATTTGACCTTCTACGAAAGAGAACACTAAAGAAATAGTCTCTACGGCGTCTGAGCGTATTCTTATGGCATCATTTCGGCCAAAACTGAAACAAACGGTAATATTAATTTTGTTTGGGAAACAGAAGAACCTGAATTGTTTATTATCGTGTATTTAGAAGAAATCAATTTTGAGGAGGAAACAGGAAGGCTAGCAGTGTGTGATTGGTGTAGAAACACTATACATTATACTTAATACTATCCTAGCATTAGGGAGGAATACCAATCCTGCATACGAGATAAACTAACTAGAAAGAGGAATACAAATTTACACGCAAACTTGTGACATCGGCTGAAACTTCAAATAAAATTAGGAAGTTGTCGCGAAGCTTTCAACTTGTTGACAGATTTTGACAGAATGCAGGATGTTTCACGGTTGGTTGACTCTCTAAACACTTCACAATTGCTAAACTTCACGGGGCGTTTCCTTCACAGTCTTCCTCTCCCAGCGTTTGTAACGCTCTTTAACTTCCATTGACACTGCGTTGAAGGTGGTCTAAATTTGCCGAAGGCTTAACCACGGTCTTCTCCACTGCGAGTTCCTAAGAGAATTCTGTCTCGAACAAAAGACTAGGAAACCCCTGTGGATTTCAAGTTTTGATCTTACTAAACATTTTTTTATCTTATTGTACGTCTACCCTTTCTCTGTAAATGTGGATGGCTATCCGGGTAGCCCTGAACTATGCATGATCCGTAGGACGGTTTAAAGGATTATCAATACCGAACACGATTTGTCTTTGACAAAAATGTGGGTAAAGAAGCTAACGCTGTAGGTATCTTACAAAGCACCCTGGGCAAGGTTTTCACCTCTATATGACAAGACATGCTCGAAAACCACTTCGGATTTTCCCAGTGTAAGGTTATAACAGCTCTGGGTCGTGTTTTGATGTCATAGTCTAGTGCTTTCCTATTTATGAAATAATCTGAGCATTCTTTCGCTGTATATTTGGTCAACTTTTCTCGTTTTGGCTTAAGTCCAATTTTCGATGGTCATCTTATCATTCTTAAAGCAGTCGTGTAATACCAAATATGTTGTGTTGTTCGTAAAAAGTCATTAAAAAAGGAAGTATCCATTTATACAAACAGGTTGGAGATCAATTTATGATCTTCCGAGAAATTACAGATACTATTATGCTATAATCAAAAGTAAACAACAACCAATTTACGTTGAACTATGAAATATATCGTACATCAATTAAATAAAATATACATTTACTACAATGTGCAACATTTAAATACAGTGTTTATCAATAACATACAATGTATAAGTAAAAACAGTATAATACATTTACCTACATTGTATACAACTCGGTATTCTACGTGTTAACCTGTGGCTGATTGCACACTGTCTAAGTGCTGAGTGTGCACGCGTACCTTACCATATCAACAGAAACAGTCTAAAAAACTAAATTATTATCTAATGCTATTTAAACAAAATAGGATAAATCCAAGATAAAACTGATTTATTGACAGTAAACCACGAGGCATTGGGGTGGAATTTATATAAGAAAAATTAAAAGATATCAGCATTAATCTAGAAAATAACGTGGAAGTTTAGAGTTACACTGAGAACAACTTTTTGCAGTATCGGCTTTATTCATCAAAGATTTGCTCGTCAGATGGATACGTTCAAACTTATCAATGTAACGTTTACTGGCTTTGTTAGCATAAATTGTATTATCTAACGTGATTCGATTATGCAATAGATATACGTATGATCAAGTGCAGGGAGATTTAAAAATTATGTTGTTAATTGAAAACAAAAACATTGCTCGTCGCCGTGTGTGATAAGTTGATGAAGCTGAGCCGCAGTGGACGGGATTCAGAGATGATCTAATACTGCCTACACTAGTTCACGACACACAAAGTCGACTAAATAACATTAGCCGCTCACTTAGGCTTTCTTGTGTTGTTGATTAGGTAGACAGAAAATGACTTTATTAATCCATCTGTCATATGCCAGACTTAATCGCTTAAAACTAGAGCTAATTAGCAATCTTCATTAGGGAATTAGTGAGTTAGTGTGGCCTACTTGCTATTCCTTGATGACGTAGTCAGCATATCGTGCACCCGGGTATGTAGATATGATCTCCTGAAGAAAAAAAAGAAAAAAAGACAGCGGGTGATTACAAGAGCTAGAACTAATGAATTCTGGGTCAACAGTTGTAGAAGTATTGGCATAGAAAATAATCTACTAAAAAATTGCTGTGTCTGTCAAAATCAAATTTCCCAATTCTATAACACCATCAAAGTCTCCAATTGTCAACGATAGTGATGCTTGCCAGGCTTGGAGTTGTGATTATATATCTTGTATTATATAACGTAATTCTCCAACATTAACCGTCGCGTCGGTTACTATCAAATTTACTAGGTTTATGATATGCATGTTCACCTCATCATATTTCGATATATGTATCGCAGGAGTATACCTGCTCTGCGATCATAAATAACGCTGTGTTCTTTGATTGCACTTAAGATCCGTCGACTAATTGATAGAGGAATTTCTCGACTATAAACTTTGCACTGTTATTGGATATAATTAGCCTTCGTATTCTCTTATATTATTGAATAGTTTATTTGTGCACATAAACAATGGTATATCAGAAACGTGTCAGCAATGTCGAACGCATTGTGACACCGGTAAGAAACACTGGGGTGGTCTAGAGAATGCCAGAATTACTCAGGGTTGTATACGAGTCTGGCGGTATATAGTACTAGTGACTGCCATAGAACACAAGGAATATTATGGGTTGTCTTTTTAGTGTTGGACAGAAAATAGTTGGACAAGAAATGTGTGATGGTCCTTACCCTGTTGTCCAGTGAATTAGAGAGATGACAAGGCAATCATGGTGCTGGATGAGGCAGTATTTTGTGTTGAACAGAAACTATAATTATTCCACAGGACAATGGGTGTCTTTACACTAAAAGAGTCCTGGTAACCGGTTCGCTGTTCCTCGGACCATTATCATTATTTATACTTACACTATGGATACATAGATTGTTCCACATACTTACAACATTGGATATGTATGAATGAAAATGATAATATTTTCAGACACATTCTTATCATAAATTTGAAATGAAGCTTCCTCAAGAAAATGGCCAAGTAAGACCACATATATATCACTCATAACTGTCTCCTCCGAAATAGGTACATATACTTGCACTGATGTTTGGGGAGACAATACGCTAATTAGGAAGGAGACTGTACATAGATATAAAGAGCAATAATGTTTTTAATATTGCAAAAAAAACAGAATCGCAACACAATAATGCATTTTATTAAAACATGGGATTCATTTAAGTTTTACACCCGAAAACCTATAGTATACTTGCAATTCAACGCTTTGAACTCTGGCAATAAGTACGGAGCGACGACGTTTGGCCGGTAGATATGCTATCTGTGCTAGCACCGTGAGGTATTACAGCACTTGAACCTTGTGATAACCCCGAGCAACAACAAATTTACACTTAAACTGTAGTTTTATAGTCACCCCAGGAGACTTGTCGCAGCAGCCTGATACGGCGTCGACGTCGTTATCGGACCTGTCAGGGACTGAGCTAGGAAAACCCCGGAGGGCGGGGCCACAGATAAGAACGCCAGATTACCGGAGACAGGCTCCGGCAATGGTAGTCTCGTGTATTGAAGTCCGATACTCACGGCGTGGTTTATGGTCAGTCCAGCGGAATAAACATTTCTGATTTGACCGCAGAATGTTACCAGCTGTATCTGTAAGAATCACCTAAAGAATAGATAGCAATGTGAGACTATAGAGAAAATAAATTATTGATAATATCTTGTTCTAAATGCTGTGTGATCTTAGAGTATATACATATGATTTACCTTGCGTAATACACCATAAGATGATTTGTTGCATTATGCAAAAGAGTTGTGGTGTTAATTTGTTCAGAGTATTTTTTCTTTTGCAATCTAAATATGTAGAACCATAAAAAGGTGGTTTTCTGACGAATACAGTATTCATTAAAGAATGTTTAGCGATAAAATTTAGCTACAGAAATATTGTATTGTAGTTTATAACATAAAACCGTCAATGTAGAAGATTGGCATGGTCCATATGTGGTGCGTTAAGGTCAATATGTGGTGAATTAAATGTGGTGGAGTAAAATTTTACTTTATGAACTTCTGAGAGTAATCGTGTATCTACTACTGTTTTTTTTCTCCTCATTCTTGACATCCTTTATGATATTAGTTTCGTATCAAAATTTAAATATTTGAGTACTGCTTTGTTCCATTTTATTTTTAATTGCTGCTAACACCAGAAGTATAGACATGTTTGAGTTACTCAAACTCCACTAATGACTGGTGTTTCAAGATACAAATATTTTTTATCAAGATTTCCTATCATAAAATCAAAGCAAATATTTTAATGAAAGAAATCTGCTTTTCTCCAGGTAACCTTGTTTAAACAGTTGCGCGTCTAATTGATTTGTAATATTTATGACATCATTTTGTCGCTTCTTTATATGCAACATTCAATATCTCAAAATAGTTTTGGGAAACATTTTGATCTAAAATCTAAGCATTGTCTATTTACTGTACAGCTACAACAGGCCTAATAAAAGAGTTGTATTTACTGGAAACTTTGGAAGAATGGACGAGCTTTGTTTTATAATGTTTAACAGGTCCTGCGGCAGGTGTATATTAAATTTAACAGGCTCTGCGACAGTTGTATTAGAACTACATGCCTAATGACGGAGTTATAAGGAGTTCTGTTTACAGGCAAAGAGTAATGTCACCTTGCCCTAGTGGAACCAGATATGTTGAAGTTTTCGGCGATATGAAATCACAGTACAGGCGATCTGTGTAACAGAGATATACTGTGACACCCAGCTTGATAGCTTCATATGCTGTTAGAACGAGGTTACACTCATGTATCATGTTCAGGGATATAAAAACTACGGCATATTTATAAAGTCGATATGGGAGACAGGTGTGTACATACAGCAGTGTGTAATATGAAGTGAAACAACCAATATCTGATACACTGGTTCTGGTTCTCATCAACCTATATAGTACAGGCAGTATATGATGTACGGAAGTTTTAGTTAGACATTTACGTCAACATGAATTAAAATGATTAGATTTGCAATGATGGCAATCTAAGGTATGTGTAATTTAATTGATTTTAAAATGTTATTTTGCAGCAAAATTGTGTTGATCAGATTTGAATAAATTAACTGCAATACTTTGGAGAAAAATGTGTGGAGTACCATTAATATATATAAAATGTCACAAAAATGTCCGTTCGTGATAGTTTACGTCGTTTTTGAGTATCCTCAATTCCTGGTATTGTCGTCTCCGTATCAAATATTGTAAATGGCGATATTTATTTTATTTCTATTCTTATTATATTGTCTATAACACGCGCGTACATAGTACATAGCACACTGATCCGGGACTATACCACTGTACATTTGATCGAGTAAACACAGTTTAATACAGTATTACATGTATTTGTAAGGGAATGTAGCAAAAGTCTTTTCTAGTATCTCTCATTTAAAGATATAGATTTTACATAAAAATAGTTGGACAATATACAGATACATATGTAAGTTCACACAAAAGGTGATCAAACAAGATACCATAACGTTTCTACGTATATTCATATTTACAATTGATACAATTTTCAAAGATGATACAAAGATTGTTCGTGAAGAAATGTCACGAACATTTTAGAAGCCAACCTGTCTTTAAACATTTTCAGGGTCATATCCTTCTTCAGTGTCGAAATCATCCTGATCAATCAATGGAGACACAGATTTCAAAGACATAACTGTATACTGGCTTCTCTATGGAAGCAGTTCTGAAATAGAAGATCGAGGTACATGATCTGATATGATTAGTACGATTTTATGTCCATTTCTGTCCACTAAACAAACGTACCTATCAGATTCATGAAAGGCAAAAATGTATGACTAGTATTTACTTCGTTATCACAAACCAGTGAATGTTAAGAAACTTAATCTCCAATAGATTAACAAAGAAAACCCGGAGAAATCTGACATATTTGTTAAATAATACAACTTTAAATCTCGTGAACAGATTACAGAGGACAACTGAGATACTTTATGTCCACCGTCACCGCTCACGTTGATTAATAATGTCAGACATATGTAGTCGATAAGTTTTGACTAATAAGGTCAGACATATGTAGTCGATACGTTTTGACTAATACAGTCAAACATATGTAGTCGATAAGTGTTGACTAATAGAGGTGGACACGTGTAGCCGAAACTTAAATTTAAGTGATATGTACACCGCTGAGTATTTTTTAACGGAGACAAAATATCCGTAAGCGTCTTGTTTTCTGGTGATTATATTTCTGTCCTTTTGCGTAAAAGGCAAAAATCGTGATATTTGAAGGAAACTACTTCTGGGCGTATGCTTGACGTGCATTTTAAGAAGGTGTCATTAAAAAATGTGTGTATGTGTGCGTGGGTGAGGTTGTGGGTAAATTGTAGCGGATAAACTTATAGTATCCGACCTATGTATTCCAAATATTATACTTTTAAATACAAATCAAACAATTATGATTTGGCGAATAGTCTGGGTTTTTACCCTTGCATCATCCATTATCGCATCCCATCTGACGGAAAACTGGAAAAGCGAGATTGTGCCTTGACTTCTTGGGATATTGCACATTTATGGCTTAATTGTTGTTTTCGAAACAACTTTCATAAATCAACATACGTGATAATTTTCTCGAAATTTATAAATATAACCACTCTGTCCGGAAGTCGTAGTTCTACATCCGCTGATAGGATCTCTTAGGATGGCGGTACTTTGTCTATGCACTTCTGATATCCTTCCGCTCCTGAAATGTAGGTAAAGATTTGACCGTGTGAACTCTATAGCATCTCTTGACCTACATTTTTTGTGAATGGCCAAATCATTAGTGACATAACTGTCAAAGGTCACGTGCGTATGTCTTTTGATGTCATAGTTGTTTACCGGAATGGGAGTAATAATGTATGGTTGATTGTTGGTATCGTTGTTATCAATGTATTATTACTATTTGATTTATCAATCATTTTTCATTATAACATTGTTATCATATGAATGCTTATACACTTTATCACTTGTGTTTTTTTATTGTTTTACACTTACGTATTAACATCGCGTCTTACACAACGTTCTCCCGAATGCCGAGGATAAATCATCACATTTAGTGAAGAGACAAGTTAGTTAATAACATATGAATTCATGATAAACCAGTTTTTTCAACTCTTTCGAGATTGTTATATCTAATTTCGTGCGTAAAATTCTCAAAAATATTCCAAACACCCTGAACTTCGTTGCTTATTTATGGAATAAAACACAAATCTTAATTAATGTAGACTGGATATCTTATCTTCGAAGCATTATACCTAGGTAATAGTTGATACTGGCCGTGATGTTGACGACTACATGTACTTTGTACCTTTTGTTTTTGACTGATGGGGGTTGTGTGTTATTGTCTTGTGACTGTCTGATCCGGGGTCACCTACAGTGGAGCTCCCCACTACTGACGCTGACAGGCTACTAGCTGCCACAAAACGCTTTCGGCCACTTATAGGTCTTGTAGCCCAAACCTGTAAGGCTCGTGTTACGGCTTTGATCCGTGTCAAGTTGTGCTGGTACCACCATGTAAAGCTGTACTTCACAGCCCTACAACAGGGACGTAGTTATTACGTCATGCCGAGTCCAAACACGGACAAAGACAAAAGGCATAACGATAATAAAAACATATTTCCACCAAGTACATTTCACAAATAGAAGTAGACTTTGTACGGGGAATTGTATGTGTTCATAAGCTACTCGCTCTTCAAGTATTGATAGTAAACATTACAATTTGATATTTTGTTGCTGTAAATTGAATATACAGTGGCCAGGGGTACCGTACCAAGAGAAAGGTAGACCTGGATGCCCCTTATGTAGCTGACGTAGGTGTCGGTGTGTGTGGTGTTAGCCGAGAGGAGGGATAGTTATGGGGAGGGGGTATGGCTGTACAATGTTTCCTCTATCCCCCACGAGGTTTCTTGCTCACTAATGTATCCTAATTGTTCCGTTTTATTTAATAAGGATAAAACAACTAGCATCAAACTATCGTGTGTTCTTACCGTCAAAGAAGTTTCGCCTAGATGTAAATAACGTTTACTTGGAGAGTTATATGAAATGTTTATTATTTTGTATCTGAGAGTAGTTCTCCCGTTTTCTCTAAGAAGCCTGTTGTTGGTAAGGACGTTCTTGGACGGACTGAGAAATAAAAAGGAATGGGGCTCAAAAGGCGATTTAGTAATGTACAATCCCAAGGCATAATTCAGCTCGTTACTGTCGACTTTGAGGAGCTTTTGTTTTAGCATGTAAGAATGGCCTCTGGGTGATTTATCAAGAGGTTTAGAACCAAGAAACCGGCAGGCCTTGAACAAAAATTGTTTTTAATCATAGTGTATCCGGTCTGTTGGGAATCACAGAGCCTATCTAACCGCATGTTTACAATGACTAACAAATACATGCGTGTGACAACAATATGTTATCGTTTAAAGTTGGATTGTACACTGAGTAGAACAATGTAGGTATATTAACTGTATAGAACAAATGGAATTTCATTGAATAAATGTGTTGTTTGAAATGTAATGTGTTGTACCAGTGGCCACAATTAACAAATGCCAAGTTGATGACTAAGCCTAAAGCATATTTTCAAAGCA
Source organism: Chlamys rubida (assembly GCA_032359455.1). Classification (NCBI taxonomy): domain Eukaryota; kingdom Metazoa; phylum Mollusca; class Bivalvia; order Pectinida; family Pectinidae; genus Chlamys; species Chlamys rubida. Next base: position 6,683 of record JAUMHH010160904.1, on the reverse strand, counting down.
ATTTCGGGAATACATTAGTTTATTAGTGTTATATATGTATAAATATGTACCCTCGCAAAAATCATCGCCATCGCAGACGTGAGTTATTTTGGATGAAACTATCCACTGTCAAATTATTGGGAACTCTGAGCATTAAACTTGTCTACATTGTCTTGCTAACATTTGTTGGCTCGTCAATATTAAAAAAACATCAGCATAGCACAAGAGCATTATTCAAATATTCGGTTCTCTGTCTAATTTGATATATTGTTTTAAATTTTCTGTACTTACATATGGGTGGTGGATTAGATATAGCCGACCTTATGATTTTGAAAATGCGTTCAAGATCACGCCCACACAATATTATCTGGGTAAAGATATTCTTCAACATTTGCCCTTCGTTCATATGAACTCGACAATAAACAACAGTGTACGATTAATAGACTATAAATACAATAAATACCCCGATCATGTGCAATCCTAAATATTTCTTTACACACTGGACCGAGGCTTGTATTCATACACAAGAAGGAAAGCTTGGCTCTACATCTTATTTCCTATAAAGACATTGTTCGACTTTCCCACTGTTTCATATACACTGTCTAGGAATATTTCGAAATGTTTCTTCTGCTTTCAAGATAATATGATTTCTTTGTAAACAGAATAAACATTCTCTAGTTGTTTAAAGGGACGCGTACTTCAGGAGGAATGTTACACGGGGATCGTTCCTTAGTCAACACCGGTGATGTTCCTAGAGACCTAGACATAACGTCAAACAGCAACAAAAGAATACCACTAAAGCTTGTTTAGGACCCTTTGATAAAGCATCCTTTTTCATGGTTGAAGTTTTACACAAGCTTGTAAGAAAATCACATTGGTACATAACATTATAATCGCCACGTTTTACTGAATATCTATTTATATATGCATTTATACATATGTACAATTCGTTGTGCAGCTCTTGTGAGTTATTAAGTGTGTTTTCTGGGAGGAAACTCCCACATATACTGTTGCTATATCTTATTTAACCAATTAATATTACATCCGAATCACGCATACAGTTATGAGCAGTGACCTTGACATTTTCATAGTAATCGCGACCAGATGGAAAACATTAACGTGAATGTTTGAGAAAAAGAACACATGAGAAGTATTGGATTTTATTGTTGTTGGAAATATCCTAATAAAACACAACCATTACAGTAAAATACCAATAAAATACCAATAAAATATAGTGCATGTGAAATTATCACAATATAGTTTACATTGGTCTACTTATGTTTTATGATAGAGTGGAAATTGACGGGTAGAATGGGAGTCTGTTGGCTTATGGAGTTTAAAGGATCAGGCGTCTTACTTGTCCATGTAATAAGTTGTTTCTCTGGTATTATTACAACAGTAAATATATAGGTATCCCCCAATAATAATATGTAACTCCCCACCCACCCACATACACCTTACCAGTTCTTCAGGTAGATATTAGTAGTTTTAACATAAAAGTATATGGCGTAACCAAAATGTTTTTGACTGTGATATCTACTGTGTGTAAACAAAGTGTTGAATATAATAGACAATATTGTAGGTTCTACGTAAACATTCCGTCCCAATGTCCCGAATAGCATCTAACGCCGAATAAAACCAATCATGTTCTGGTGTAACTGGCATTTATCATCCTGGTAATTACCGAATAGGGTAAAAATGGTATAAAATTAGTATATATTGCTTGCAGTACTGATCAATGCAATTCGTGTTATAATGCATGAGGACGACAATTTATACAATATTGAAAAATATATATTATAAGCAGTGCTGATTAATAAAACTAGTTCTATAAGGCATAAAGACGACAATTTATACAATACTATATAATATATTTGTAAGCAATTTTGGTAAATCAAACTAGTTTTATAAGGCACGAGGTGGGTTGAATATTTTACGTTCTTCAAAAACAAAGCAATAGGGGTTAGGATGTGTTGGTTTAATATATGTCGTCAATAGAAAAGGAAATACAGTAAATAGATATGTGATGCCAACAAGAATATTTTTATCATTAATGGAAAATGTCATCTCGTTTCTCTATCAGAAAAAAAGATGTTTGTATAGTTGTAAATTTGTGTGGGTCAATGTCGCCTGATTGACTCTTAGTCAGCGACGTTAAACATGTTTGAGTCAACGTCGTATCAATAACATACATTGAAGTTAACATCTGGTAAACGTCGGCTTAAAACGTCGAGGACAGTGCAATGATTGATTTTTTTAAGTAGACCGTTTCATTTGCCTTTCCTTTTTTCCTGAAGATATCAATAAAAGTTTCTGAAATGTAATTATAGTTTTTGTGAACTCAAGCTTGCATTGGTATGACGTATAAGAGCGAGTATAAAAGACATAATTGTTGTTATTTAATCAGTACTTAAATGTAACCCTCGTCAGGTTGATTAGGAGGTACGCGATGAGCCGCTACACGACACGTTGTAATCCCCTCTACTCCTGACACACTGTCGAATGGCGCTAAGCCGTAACATCGGTTATATTGTGTAAAACTTGACCCTTTAATGCCAGATAATTAATCTTTGATCTTTTTTATCTCATTTTAATTCTCGCATTTTGTTTTCGATTTCTGAAAGCTTATTTTAATTTCAAAGCTTTGGTTTAAAAAGAATTAATGTTCATCCTCGGCAACATGCACGAGCGAGATTTCTGTGACACCCAAGCTAAATCCGATATTCTACAGCCAATCCTGCTCTGGTTGGAGAAATCCCTCGGCACTCATAAATGGTCTGGTTTTATAAATAGGCTCATCATAATCTGTGTTATTATCAGGGGGGGATTCAAAACTACATACAGTTTTATGGATCAGAATTATTTTCGCTGATAGTTCCTGCAGCGGAGTAATTTGTAAGCACTGCCGTGCACACCGTGTTTAGTGTCAATCCGCCACAACAAAATGCTGTGCCCAGCGTGAACGCTGTTCCGGACTTCGGGTCCGATAACAAGTCTGTGATTTATAGTATCCCGCGCGGAGACATGAAAACGTCAGTTTCGAAAACCACGTGACGTTTGTATCACTTGATAGGAGTGTTGGGAAATATAGAATAGGACCTCAATTTTCATAACAAACTAACATTTGCATTCATTTAGATAACTGCAAATGATTGTGGTGTACAGCACTGCTAATATGCCAAATACTTCAACAGACAGAAAACATCGTTCTTATAAAAACGGAAACATACGGATAAGATATAGGAACCAGTCAGGGATTCCTGCTCTGCCAACTGAGGTCCTCTGTAGCTGTGTTGAAAAGTTAGAACTATAGTGAAAATGACAGAAGGGGATGAGAATTAATGGCGGCTGTTAAAACCACGTGATAACACGGCAATAAGAGCTATCACCCGATCTTCATGGGGGATCTAGTATAGCGATGGGGAGGGGGATTTCAGTGTTATGAGCGAATAAAACGCCCCCTGTTGTCGAACAGGGTATACTTGCTGAGAGCACCATCAGCTTCATGTGTTTATATTACGTGTACGCGAGGGATATTGACATTATTCGACAGATGTACAAAATCATCATATTGACATTTCTATCAATTCGAAACCATTTATGAACAGAAATGCGGACACATCAATGTATATTGAGATGACTTGCTGTTGATGAGAATGTAGTAAGTTAGCCTGTGTTTACACTGCAGGGTAGAATTACTTGTAAACCCGTCATTTGGGATGTTTTATGACTACTTTTAAACCCAATTATACTGAACCATCCTCCTAGCGTTGACTGATAGTTTAAAGACATACCGATATGCGATTTCAACGAATGTTTAAATAAACAATTGCGACACGGCAGCACAAACAAATTTATGAAATAATATATCAGGGTTTTAACTTTTGAATGTTAAGAGGTTTGAAGAAAGATTTTTGAAGTTGCCTGATACTTGTTTTGCGTGGTATATTCTGATCGCAATCATTGATAGACGATGACTTATGTAAAGAGTTTAAGTTCAAAAGTCTACCATAAGCCTTCCCGGGGATATCTGGGGCCTAAAATGTGAAGGAGAATAGAAGATTGAATACAAGAGTAATAACATTTAATACGAACCTGCTGAAAGGAAATGTCGAGCGATAAAATTCATACTTTTGAATGTTACGACTGCTAATAAACACTAACACACCGGCCAAACATTGAGGCTCCCCTTACGTGTATACCGTCGTCTACAAGTGTAGTTGTATGTTTGTTATTTTTACGTCAATAAAACAACCATTTACTTACATAGACCTCTTTATTCCGTACTTTTCATAAACCTAGTAAAACCTTCACAAATATGAAAAACGTGTATTTTCAATAAAACTACGACTGGTCTGTTGAGCAAACGTCACGTAGATAAACACGTCATTTTCGATCGATCTGAAATGATTTAAACTTGCTGATAGTTGTTTTATTTCAAGGAGAATCTATATTGTATTTAATTCACATCAGTAGCTTATTTATAATCGTGATAATGAGATGTCTTTTCCTACTATTATGATAGAACCTTCATTTCCTTATCAACACTTCCAATGGAGGTTGCACGGCCCTGCCGATAACCAGTAGTAGGTACTAGCAAGTATAGGTATATGTAATGGAGTCTGGCTTCGAGGAAAAGTCAAAATGTCATGTCGAGATATTTTACACCTCCGAGTCGATGAAACTGTCAGTCCATGAATTTGTCAGCGACAGACTGCATGCACATGCTCCTCATTACCCTGCCCTCCTCCCCTCATAACTCGTAAGATCGGAAGTGAAACCGATTTGTCGTGGTAACCGAAGTCATAACTTCCCAGATGACTTCAGCGGAAGTTGGACTGGCAGATGACAGAAATGCGACAACAGGTGCGCGCGCCGCTGATACAGATTGCCGTTATCAAGACGGTATCGGAACTCACATAAATAACGACATACTGGGGAGGGGGGATTCGGGAGGGGCGAAGAGGGGACGACGGATTTACGGTCGTGATGCGGAGGGTGCCAAATCGTGCGGAGCGGGTCGGAAAGCCTACATGCTTCTGTCAATGTACCGTAGGTGAAGGGGAGAGGGAGATGAAGGCTCTGATTGATGAAGAATTGGATTCAGTATGAATGAAAAAATGGCGTACAAAAATAGGACATATTTGCACCTGGGTTAATTTTGCCGAGGCAGAAGTACACACGATATATATACTAGAAGGAATGGAGCACTAATGAAAACCATGAATAGGACAGCAATAGGCTTGAGTTACTGGTAAAGGGAAGAATTCAGCAGATTTGAGCGAACGTGTTGAGGGATTTGAAGTTACCAACTGAATAACATATATCACTTCCGTAGGCAAACCAGCTCATTTATGTCCTTTCGACAGTAGTTCTGTTATATAGAAAGTCGCTCTGCTACCATATATAAGGAATGTCTGTTGTCTTATAAAGAACAGATCTGTTGTAAAACGAGGTCCTAACAAGTAAGCTCGTGTGGCGATAATCAGTCGTTGTACCCGAACAAGAGACTGTCACGAAATGATGTCCCTCGTACCCTGGCACACTATGATCCAGCTTTTGTCAGCTCATGTTAGTATTCTGCTATAATGTGTTACTCTCGAGACATTTTCGTTTTCGCACTCGCACATCACATGATACCTGCTTTCATTGTTATATTCGATTTAAAATATTATATTTCGCATAATATTTAATTCAAAAATGAAATCTCAATAGAAACAGTGATATAATAAAACTAGGCGTAATTCGTAAATATGGATGATTTCTGTAAGTGTAGTGCAGACTGGGGGAGGGTTGACGATGCCTGTCTGTTATTAATTGGATTTGATGTAGGAGGTAAGTGTGATTTATGGAGTGTGTTGATGGCGGAGAGTGCCGTGTGTTTGGTATGTAGTGGTGGACCTGGCTTGTATCTATCACAATGTTTACCACATCGCTACCATGATAACCGATACACAGGAAACAGACCTCCTAACATACATCATCGCCGACCCAGCGCCATCTCAACATTAATACCGAAATATTTTCCTATTATTACAGTTTTTTAAAAATAATACTTTAACCGGTAAATATTTCCTTTAAAGATATCATTATAATAACTTGATTTCTAGACATTCTCACACATATTTCGTGTGCAGTAAAAAACATGTAAACAAAACCGTAGTATATGAAATATCCAACATATGAATAACCCCATTCGCACATTTGTTAAAGTGAACTTAATCTGGAACCGAAACAGATTGCTGATAACCCGTTTTATTTTATATTGTGTGTTGATACCCTTCATGGTAATAGGTGAATACCTAGCCTGTTGTACCCCACTTCATGATCTTTTTTGGTTTACTTTGTTAAGGGGATGTTGAGGAAATAAACAAAATCTGCTCTCCCCATTTTAATACGTACTTGGCATCGTGTTCCTTCTACACTCATTGTCTACTAGTGTCCACCTCAGTGTCTGTATTGGCACATCTCACGTTTACGTGTGGGTATGTATGTCTGTATTGACACATCTCACGTTTACGTGTTGGTATGTATGTCTGTATTGGCACATCTCACGTTTACGTGTTGGTATGTATGTCTGTATTGACACATCTCACGTTTACGTGTGGGTATGTATGTCTGTATTGGCACATCTCACGTTTACGTGTGGGTATGTATGTCTGTATTGGCACATCTCACGTTTACGTGTGGGTATGTATGTCTGT
>JAUMHH010160893.1:0-17630 GCA_032359455.1 Chlamys rubida | reverse complement strand
TGTTACTCTGAGTCACTCGGTTAGTATTGTTACTCTGAGTCACTCGGTTAGTATTGTTACTCTGAGTCACTCGGTTAGTATTGTTACTCTGAGTCACTCGGTTAGTATTGTTACTCTGAGTCACTCGGTTAGTATTGTTACTCTGAGTCACTCGGTTAATATTGTTACTCTTAATCACTATACTGAGCAAGGGACTTAGAGTACACACATTGACGAACAGGTTTAGAGTAACTCTTCTGACAAATTGGCATTGTAACACTATTAACAATATTGACTGATTTGTTCGGGACTGGACTTATCGCAAACGTCCGCCGTAGCACTTTTCAGAGAAAGAGTTTTTAAAAGTGGTCTTGGGTAGGTGATAAATGGTGGCTTTACTGTAACAAGTTGGCATTGTGGAAAAAAGATGCCGTTGGAAGCATACCACCAATACTCAAACACACCAGATGTTAACGCCTGCGAAATAATCGTTTTATATTGATTATATTAAATGATTGTATTGTATACTAAAGCGCTTAACTAGATAGGTGGTATATCAGATATCCTATAGTGATTATAATGTTGACCAAAAGAAACAGATAGTAACACCACTGACCAAGTAGCTTATATTATATAAGATATTAATTATCTTGTTTAGAATTATATTAAATAAGATCATTCATATATGTTAAGTATTCAATATGGCTAAGCGTTTTAAGTTCGATTATCTGCCTATGAAGACGTGAAGTTGGTTTGCCATAGCTATCTATCCCAAATACGCTTTCTACGCTATATGTCAGCGCGTGATCTATTCGATCGCATTTAATTATAACATAGCAGTGCACTGATGAGATGCAAAGCTGAAAGTTAATCATAAATTTCAACTTGATTTGTGTAGTTCTCCATAAGTTATCAATCAAAATTCAACAAATATTGACATCCAGCGAAAACTATGACTACAAAAATATCAACGTAAACACAGACTGTTTTCATTTCGGATTTAGATGTCAGGTTTACAAGTCAACCCCATGTAAAGGGGTTTATGTGGGGGTTGACAAGTGGCCCACGATTTGATACAGCTAATGATGTCGCGATCCTTTCTGTCCGCGTACTTGACGCACCTATAGCGTTGTACACTTTCAGGTTTCGGTCCCGAGATTAAGGGTTAGTTTTGGGTAAGTAAACTGTCAAATCAGAACTGAAATGGCTCGCACGAAATACAAACATCTGAATGAGATAGGGATTACATTTTAAAACGCTACATGAAGACAGAAAGGTAAACAAACTTAAGTCCATTAGCTGTGGTTGCATTTATTGCAACGTGTGCAGTATAAGTGAGTCAGTTCGACCGACGGACGAGCTTGTCAGGCGGACCAATTAGGGAGGGTAAACAAACAGCCAAGGGGAAATCATGGGTCGTCAGGGAACCAGATCCGGTGTCCACACGATCCGGCGCGCGGCGGTGGCGACACCTAGAGCCGATCGTGTCACGTGGTGATCGCACACTGTAGCGGACCCCAGTGACTATTTTGCCCATTGTCGGTGCGTAATCTGAGTTTGGGGGTTAATTCAAAAAGAAAAAAAATATACAACTCAAAGTGAGACAACGAGCTCAGGTCAAACGGAAATTACAGTCGTAAAAACGAACGAGTGGAAAGACATCTGTCGTTTTATTATTCAGCTACTTTTCATCTCGACACAAAATACGCGAAAAGTCAAAACAGAAGGCAAGCTTTGGTGCGATACTAGACTTGTGATGTAAAGTTTCAGTAGCGTGCAGTATGTCGATATATCATCGTATAGAAGGGATGCTACCCAGCGATACTGCACATGTAGAGCCCACTTAATACACTATCTATTGCGCCATAACACTTACTCAAACGTCCGGGCGACGGCACCAGCCCAATGGGCCGGTCTTTGACACCCCTTCAAGCCTCAGCGGGACGGCAAGGGTGTACGATAGTGTGATTACAGCGCTGTGTTAAAACAGTGTTATTGTATATATTTCATATCTACATATACTTACGACACAGGTAAATCTTTCAAACTAAGTAATAATATAAACTACATGCATATATACCTAACAATGCGTTCTGTCAATGAACATAACACGCGATCCAGACAACAGGTCCAAGGGAAACTTTCAGCGGTCCCGGAAGTCAATACATACATTAACGGGATATGACGTCATGTCTGACACTGCTTTAATATCCTTCTGTTTCGTAAACAAGATTGTTATAAAAGGTCTAACTGATCACTTTCATTGATATTATGATTCCATTTTGTAAGAGGCATATATTACTACTAGTTTGTATTCATTTTACACGTGTGTATCGACGAGCACGTCCCTTACACGTGTCTTGTTTTATACTGGGTACATTGATGAGCACGTCCCTTACACGTGTCTTGTTTTATACTGTGTACATTGATGAGCACGTCCCTTACACGTGTCTTGTTTTATACTGTGTATATAAATGGACATGCCCCTTGCACGTGTCTTGTTTTATACTGGGTATACAAATGGACATGCCCATTGCACGTGTCTTGTTTTATACTGGGTATACAAATGGACATGTCCCTTACATGTGTCTTATTTTATACTGTGTACATTGATGAGCACGTCCCTTACACGTGTCTTGTTTTATACTGTGTACATTGATGAGTACGTCCCTTACAAGTGTCTTGTTTTCTACTGTGTACATTGATGAGCACGTCCCTTACACGTGTCTTGTTTTATACTGTGTACATTGATGAACACGTCCCTTACACGTGTCTTGTTTTATACTGTGTACATTGATGAACACGTCCCTTACACGTGTCTTATTTTATACTGTGTATACAAATTTACATGTCCCTTACACGTGTCTTGTTTTATGCTGCGTACATTGATGAGAAAGTCATTTACACGACTCGTACACCTGTCCTCTACACAAAAACATAAATTGAATTTATAGCGATGACATCCTCAATAATCTCTATATATCCTTCAAAAATATGTACTATTCTGCGATGACCAAAATGAAAAAAATAAGTTCGATTACATGCTATATATGTCGACGATGTTTCCCCATTGTCCGTCAATAATTACTGAGAGGGTTTTAATGGAGACATATAAAGCATTGCCAATCATCGTTAAGTAGGTCTAAAAAAGAGGATAACGTTACCTCACGAAGCCCAAACATATCAAGACACAGTTCCAAGAGCGGCAGAACTAAGACGGAACCCACGCCTGGTCTGACGTTCCACTGGGGACGGGTTCAATAACTATTATCTTCGAAATTATAAGACAACAGTCGTCCAAACTAGCACGGCAGCTTTTGTAAAAAAATATGTAGCTAGTTTTGTCTGTTCTGAACATGTTCTAAAATTTGATATTTACTGTCTGTTACTAATTTCCACTAATTTCCTATGTCTGATGTACGACTGTGTTTGAATTATTCAGGTTGGCTAGGACAACAAAGAAAATTGCACTGTTTCCCGGTTTGTCAATGCGCGCCCAATAGCGGCGCACGAGGAGACGACTCGGCGCCTGTCGTCTGCTGCGCGTGAGTGACAGGGGGGTGGTATGAGGATGATGGAAGGGTTGGGGGAAGATGACGCGAGGACGAGCGGGACCAGCGAGGGACAATGAGCTCAAGATGGATGACATTTACCAAATTCCCGAAAACCTTTGTCGCGTTGGAAGTGACATAGTGATGAGAACAATAAACACGGTTACAACAGAGGCCAATTAAGGCCGACCGTTATTGTTGTTTCGCATCTGGCTAAATTAGGACTGGTCTAATCCCTATCCAGCCTCGCCCCGGCATTCCGCTGTTCTCTATAGCGTGCCAAGGGAGTTTTCTTCTTCAAAAAAGCCGTACCTTAATCTATACGTTCACACGGCGCCTCTGAATTATTTATTCAGCCTTTCTCCTTCCTCACTGACAATCGGGTAATTTTCTACATTTCTCTTGCATGAAATTTTCGTCTAGAGAATTAAGATTTAGAGCTTTGCGTGGAAAATTCTTTTGGAAAAAAACGTATTGTCCTTTTTCAGTGAAGTTGATATTAGGTGATTAATGGAAATGCACGCATCAGGAAAAACATCTCCGTCTGGTGTTGCATTTGAAAAGCAAGTGTAAGGGACGAGGACACAGGAATTCAAAAATAAACACCTGAAACAAAGTGCGAAAATCCTTATGAATACAGGGCCAGCCCTCTTTCCACTTTTGCAATATCTGACTTTTCCTTTTTGTTTTTCGGGTTACGGAAGGAATATTTGATAAACTTAGAGCGCACTAGAGGACGACGAATCATACAGTACACAGTTTACACGATTGTGTGTTTTAGGTTGTGTTTATTTCGAGAGTGACTACATGTCATGTTGAAGTGGCAGTGACCTTGTGGTAGTGACGTGGCGCGTGATATGCCCAGGTTGTTACGTAGGTTATTGTTACAGCGTGGTATCTGGGGTACCATCTCGCAGAATTAACACTGTCAGTTACACGTTAGCGTGCCAGCAGATCGATACAATCAATGGACTTTCCGTTATAATTAGTTCCCCCTCCCGTCAATTTAGTGACATTTCATTTCATCGTAGTTGCCAGCGGATCGGTAGATCATCCAAACCTTTACTGGTTATTGCTTCTCTCCTCTGACACTGATGCGTAGGCAATGCTCTCTTACGTCACACTCGTGTCAAAATCACGTGAAACAAACACGAACTTCCATTTTCCTCTCAACCAGGTAAAAATCCCATCGTTAATATCGCCTGCAACCTACCTTCACATTTCCTGTTAGGGGCATTTTTTCGCCTGTTACCTACCTCCGTCGTTACCTGTTATAGGTACACAACGTCACATGTAACCTACCTCCATCGTTACCTGTTAGGTACACAACGTCACCTGTTACCTACCTCCATTGTTACCTGTTAAATATACACGACGTCATCTGTTACCTCAAACGTAACTTGTATAGATACACAACGTCACCCGTTGCCTACCACCATCGTTACCTGTTAGGCACACGACGTCACCTGTTACCTACCTCCTTCGTTACCTGTTAGGCACACAACGTCACCTGTCAATTACCTCCATCGTAACCTGTTAGGTACACGACCGCACCTGTTACCTACCTCCATCGTTCCTTGTTATAGGTACACAACGTCACTTATTACCTACCTCCTTCGTTACCTGTTAGGCACACAACGTCACCTGTTACCTACCTCCTTCGTTACCTGTTAGGTCCTTCGTTACCTGTTGGGCACACAACGTCACCTGTCAATTACCTCCATCGTTACCTGTTAGGTACACGACGTCACCTGTCAATTACCTCCATCGTTACCGGTTAGGCACACAACGTCACCTGTCAATTACCTCCATCGTTACCTGTTAGGCACACAACGTCACCTGTCACCTACCTCCATCGTTACCTGTTAGGTACACGACGTCAACTGTTACCTACCTCCTTCGTTACCTGTTAGGCACACGACGTCACCTGTTACCTACCTCCTTCGTTACCTGTTAGGTACACGACGTCACCTGTTACCTACCTCCTTCGTTACCTGTTAGGCACACAACGTCACCTGTCACCTACCTCCATCGTAACCTGTTAGGTACACGACGTCACCTGTTACCTACCTTCATCGTTACCTGTTAGGTACACAACGTCACCTGTTAACCTACTTCCATCGCTACCTGTTAGGTACACGATATCACCTGTTACCTACCTCCATCATTACCTGTTATATGTACACGACGTAACCTGTTACCTCAAACGTAACTTGTATAGATCCACTACGTCACTTATTACCTACCTCCATCGTTACCTGGATAGGTACACAACGTCACCTGTTACCTACCTCCATCGTTACCTGGATAGGTACACAACGTCATCTGTCACCTACCTCTATCGTTACCTGTTAGGTACACGCACCTGTTACCTACCTCCATCGTTCCTTTTTATAGGTACACAACGTCACCTGTTACCTACCTCCATCGTTACCTGTTAGGTACACGACGTCACTTATTACCTACCTCCATCGTTCCTTGTTATAGGTACACAACGTCACCTATTACATGTGTACCTACCTCCATCGTTACCTTCTGTTGACAAAACATTAGCGATATCATTCCATTATAAAAGAAACAATTATTTTCGAACCGCTATACTTAAACAAAACACTATCGTCACGGCATTGCATTACTGCTAAGAAGAACACAATCGTTCAGCTCCCATCCCATGCGTCAATAAACTGCACTCTCTGCTTTCATCTCCTCTCCCTCAGCTCCCATCCCCTCTCCCTCAGCTCCCATCCCCTCTCCCTCAGTTCCCCTCTCCCTCAGTTCCCCTCTCCCTTAGTTCCCCTCTCCCTTAGTTTCCATTCCTGCTCCATTAGCTCCAGTCCACGCTCCCTTAGCTCAAATCCCCGCATCCCTCAACTCCCATCCCGCTCCATTACTCCTATCCCCGCTCCATTACTCCAATCCCCGCTACCTTGGGTTCCATCCCCGATTCCCGCTACCTCATCTCCTATCCCGCTCCAATGCACTAAGTGTATCGCAAATACGCAGAGATGTGGACTGACACAGACGATCGTCTGCTAGAATGGCTATATCCTCATCACCGACTTCTCCATTTTTTAAGTCGGCAGATCATAAAACATTGAAGTGTGCCCATTGTGCATCTTAGATCACTGTACCAAGTTGAAAAGGAAGAATTTAAAAAAAAATCCTGTTTACTTAATATGGGTTTCATGTCGATTTGTTGTGCAGTGGCCTTGTATCGACCTTACAAACACTCGTTAATTTGCTTAAAGTTACTGAATGTATCAATTTCTGAAAGAACGGTCTGTTTGTCACCTTATATTTCCACACCTCGTCACATCATCGGCGTGTTGCTACATTTCAAAAACCTTAATAGCGTCAGTTTATGGACAAAATGCTAAACACCGTTTTAAACGTGTAATTGAAATCACTATGAAGCCATCAAATGGATATTAGACTGTTTTATCAATAACATTTTAGGACTTGATTTGAAGCTTTTGTTTTGATTTTTTTTCCCCATGTGCCTTATATCCAAAGTTAATAAATAACAGAGAAAGGTACTGGCCCTGTGTTACACGTTTCAGCTTCAGTACCTCGTGGTTACACCACGTGTGGTCCACACGAGCGAAGACCCGGATGTCTCGCGATCAACATGACGAGATGACGTCGCGCACTAGTCTGAACTTAGAAAAACGTTCGTCGGAATGTACGTGAATTATTTACATGTAAAAACGTATTTAATTGACGAAAAAGATCCCAAGAGAGGGGAGTATTCTTTATTTTGATACGCTACATCCTCGTTTTTCTCTTAATATACATCTGTTTTTCTCACTTAGACGCCGACAGCCCAGGGCCGTTAGCGCGTTATGAGGGATACATAGAGAATTGCATTCAAACATAGCAAACCAGTATGTTTGGAGGGACAAAAAAGAGTGCCGTTTGATAAACTGTTAAACACTCCAATATCGAAATGTACATAGAGAATCGTTGACGTGGAAAATATTAATAACTGTATGGAAGTTACAGGTCTGAGCTGTAATTGGTGGGTAGTCCCAAGGGCACTATATTGTAACTCGGTATCGCACTATCTCCTCTCTCGTGCAGGTGCGCGGGAGCTATAACGTGTGCATTTCCAGGCTAATTGTAGTAAATATCACATTTCTACAAATATTATTGGAATTAAATTCTATGCTATTTTCGTGTTGTTTCTTGGTTTCGGTAGGGGGCCAAGCACAGGAGGACCAAGCAATCAACATAGATCGAACGTCAAAATCGGCCAATCATCTTAAAATGTTATCTATAGTGGAGTTTAAGACTAATTTGTTGACCTATACGAAAATGTTGTCTAGTGGAGTTTAAGACTAATTTGTTGACCTATACGAAAATGTTGTCTAGTGGAGTTTAAGACTAATTTGTTGACCTGTACGTAAATGTTGTCTAGTGGAGTTTAAGACTAATTTGTTGACCTGTACGTACATGTTGTCTTGGGGAGTTTAAGACGAATTTGTTGACCTGCACGTTAATGTTGTCTAGTGGAGTTGAACAGTAGTTTATTGGTCTATACTAAATGAAATGCACATCGCTACAGGCACACTTGACAATAAATTGCGACAGTTTTATCAGGAACAAACTAATGAACAGAACTAAGACAGTACGGGTGATGTACGTACCTACAAGTATAGAGAGATCTAATTTGTTGGCTAACAATGTGTTAATAAACTGGTATAATGCTGCTGCTGTTTTGTCTGATACTTTTGATTGCAATATTTCAAATACAAAGCGTATCAGTTTTCGCCCAGTTTTTATGCCGCAGTGTAGCGGGAAAACGCATCTGACATGTCGTGCATTGGAAGCACGCGCCCTAGTAGACACCTCACCTTACATATCGTACATAACAAATACCACGTCAGCACTAGATCGTACGCTCGTGCTGTTCAGGAACGGACAACTGTAGGCCACAATCATCACGTCCGAGATGGTTAATGAGATTGTCGTTTGAGAGTTTTATAACTTTCGGGACGTTGCGTAGGATTTAAACTATCGCCACGCCCATGTCACAGAACATACGGCCATTGTATTGGGATGAGGTACACGTGAAACGTTAACATACATATACGTGATACTTACCGGAGCCAAGTTGTTTTCTCGTAGTTTTTTACCTCGAGAATTAAAGACCATCCGTAAAGATTATCGCCTAAATCAGTGACGTTCTTCACATAGAAGAAATACTGCGCTGTTTTTGAAGTCGGTTAGTTGTTGAGGAGGTGGTTAACCCATTGAAATGTCATCTCGCTGGCTATAATTGATTTTTACTGAAATGCTGCAGATCAATGTAATGTGAGACAGTGAGTTAGAACTATAAATACACAACGTGATCAATTACACATGTAAATATAAGAATTAAAGAGTGCTTCAGACTTTCGACCTATGTCTTGGGTCCAATTGAGACTGCATGGGTGTACATTTAATATATACTTTGGCTGTTTCGCTCTGAGTGCCTCATATCGTTGGCTTTTTCGCCCTGGGTGCCTCTGACCGTT
This sequence comes from Chlamys rubida, assembly GCA_032359455.1. Taxonomy (NCBI): domain Eukaryota; kingdom Metazoa; phylum Mollusca; class Bivalvia; order Pectinida; family Pectinidae; genus Chlamys; species Chlamys rubida. The sequence goes on along the minus strand of JAUMHH010160893.1, from coordinate 8,584 downwards.
GGCTATTTCGCCCAGAGTGCCTCAGACCGTTGAATATTTCGCCCCGAGTCCCTAAGACCGTTGGCTATTTCGCCCTGAGTGTCTTAGACTGCAGGTTATTTCGCCCTGAGTGTATCAGACCGTTGGCTATTTCTCCCAAAGTGTCTCAGACTGCAGGTTATTTTGCCCTGAGTGTATCAGATCGTTGGCTATTACGCCCTGATTGCCTCATACCATTGGTTTATTCGCCCTGATTGCCCCAGACCGTTGGCTATTTCGCCCCGAGTCCCTCAGAACGTTGGCTATTTTGCCTCGAGTCCCTCAGACCGGTGGCTATTTCGCCCCGAGTCCCTTAGACCGTTGGCTATTTCGCCCTGAGTATTCAGACTGTTTGGTATTTTGCCCCGAGTGTTTCCTACTCTGGGACCGGTTTTATTCGATCTAACGGCACCTGACTGAGATTTGTGTGGTAATCGATAGGCAGGAAATCTACTTCATTAACTATATACGGTTCGACATGTATTCCCCAACTGCTACGGTTAAATAATGTTTCATTTTCAAGTAACATAAACGTCGCCAGTGAAGCCGAAACAACATTTTGATTAACTTTTCATTTCAATATAACTCACAGAACGTCAAAGCCACAATGCATGTAATACAGGACTGGACTCCTCCGCCCGCGTCTAACCAGAGTGGGACCATCACTCAGGAGCAACATTGAAAACGTACCCTGGTGTTGCTTGTACTATCTAACGGCTACACTAACGACTTCCCTAACGTTGCGCGTGTTTACAAAACAAGAAAGGGGTATTGGCCTTAGTTTCCAGGAACAACTCAATGGTTTTATGTACGATGCCATATGGCCGAAGAGATATGAGATCGTGAATTCCCTTTCTTATCAAACACGACCTTACTATATAACGTCATTTTGGAAAGTTCAAAGGATCGGCTTTCATGAGAATTAACAGCCACCCGAGCAGTAGCGATAGCGATCTCGATGTCCTCTGACTCAGCCATCTCTGGTCAGCCTGTATATTATGAATATAAATGAGGTATATTGAGCACGTGCGCGGTAATATTACAGAGACCTATAGGGTATGGGTAATCCCGTTTGTCCGACAGATGACGTCCCGTACCTAATAACAAACGTCCCCCGCTACAGATTGATTTCTCCGTGTTAAAGATTGCTATTGATTCCGATATAAAGGAATTCTCAATTACGTAAAAACCTGGGAGTGATGGAGCTGTGTCTTGATTACCACGTAGATTTGCAATAAGCAATGACTTACGTTATACCATACATATGTAAAACTATGGCCGAGTTGAATCTCACGTGAGACGACAGGCTTATGTCTAGATAAAGTCCTTACAAAACCGACACTTGCATGATAAATAGCGTATATGAAATTGTCAGACAATGTGCTTTTTCGGTGTATGACAAATGCGTATCGTCTAACTTCGTACATTTCCGGTACATCAACATTGTCGGACAATCGTGTATCACCTTTTCTTGCTTTCGGAAAAAAAAAACACAGAAAGAAAAAGGTTCAATCAAAATGTCAGAGGAGTAAGGTGCCAGATTTATCAGCTAACGGGGTATACTTCCGGTATATCGACATTGTCGGACAAACGTGTGTCAGCTAACATCGTGCGCTTCCGGTATGAAGGCATTACCAGACACACTTGTGTTACCTTAAGTTGTTCACTTCCGTTATACCAATATAGCCATACAAAGAGCATCACTTTGTAGTTCACTCTCGGTATATCGACATTGTCATAAAAACATGTGTCATAATACGTTGTATACTTCCGGTATATCGACATCATCAGAAAACGCTTATCATCTAACGTTAGACACATACTGTGTGTATTTTAAAATATTGTGAACATCGGTGTTTTTCGATACAATTTTATTTTCAAGCTTTCTCGTTAAGACCATGATCCTATTTTACCATTAAACATTCAGTAATACTAACGATGCTAGTAAGTATTAGCAATGGGACCTTGTAATGACATATTTGTATGAAATGTTTTATGAATGGTCACGATAAATATACATGCTCAGTAACTATTCAATGGCAATATGTGTTGGTATAGGATCGTGAATCATTACTGATATCAAACATGCCAAAGCAGGCATGTTAATACCAGCACTTCAAGCAGGGATTCGTCAAACCTGTTTCATCCGGTTTCAGGATACCGTTAATTTCTATATTAAAGCTTACAACTCTGGATTTGTAATATCCTTTACATCCATGACTTAATTATTCCGAATTAACATTGGAGTGTGTGGACCCTCTCTGGTGAGCCATGTGGTATATAATACATTAAAAAGGCATAACATGTCCCTGTGGCACGGGACGCATGTATCAGCGGACCATCAGGGGGCGGGGCTATTACGGGAGCTTAATAGTACCACATCGCGCGCACGTGCGGCGACAACAGGCGAGGTAAACGGGTGTGAAATTGATCACTCGTCATGGCGATTGAAAAATGCACATAGAATATCAAATATCTACTGGGAGAGAGAAACATGCACAGGTTCACATTTGTCAAATTTGTCTCTTGATTTGTCTCCAGACGTCAAGTTTGTCTCTTGATTTGTCTCCAGACGTTCAGTTTGTCTCTTGATTTGTCTCCAGACGTCAAGTTTGTCTCTTGATTTGTCTCCAGACGTCAAGTTTGTCTCTTGAAATGTCTCCAGACGTTTAGTTTGTCTCTTGAAATGTCTCCAGGCGTTAAGTTTGTCTCTTGATTTTTCTCCAGACGTTCAGTTTGTCTCTTGATTTGTCTCCAGACGTTAAGTTTGTCTCTTGATTTGACTCCAGACGTTAAGTTTGTCTCTTGATTTTTCTCTTTATGTTACGTTTGTCTTTAAATTTGTCAAGATGTAAAGTTCATGTCTGTATATTTATTTATAGGCATCAATGTGTCTCCCAATGTCAGGTTTGTTTCTGGATCTGTCACCAATTATCAAGTTTGTCATTAGATATACAAATGTATGCCAACATTTTAGCTGAGTAGTATTAGATATTGTGTGTTCGAAGCGGAATGTGTGTAGTTCACCAAAATTATATTTTGAATTTGGAATGGTCCTTTTGTTCTTACAACCTTAAAGATAGTCCACTTTCGTTTTTGTCAGATAACCCCTGTCTTTAGGTAACATTCAATCTTATTCTTTCTCATTCGCCTAGAAACTGTACGTTAATGATACAGCCGAAAGTCATGGACAATTGATGGTTCTATAGTTAGGTTGGTTTGGATGTCGCCAACGAACAAACAACTACGGACATTATCATAGGACATTTTTCTAGATTCCTCTAGTGGGACCTCGATAAATGGAAACGTGTCCAGGGAAACTCGAGCGCGAGTTGTGAAACAGATTGTGTATTTCCCCTTGTAATGTGATCAATATAAGCCAATCGGACGCCCTGTTATATAGACGAGGTATAATATGCATAGACTACTATTGCTATTCGACGCTTTGGTTTGACGCTTGTTCTGGTGATATAACGCTTTTACCCCTACTCTATTGTCCTCTCTAAGTCTGTTACACATACACGACTACGCCCTTAGACATTTTAATTACAGCTTTAGATATATTAGATGTGAACTTAAGTTGTTAATTTGCTTCTTTTCATTTCTTCTTCTTTTCTGTAGAAATGGATATTAATTATGTATGAATAATTAAACCTGTTTAACGTTTAATATGATGATATCATATAATTTGTTTTTAATGACAAACACGGTGGTTTTGACGTTGGACGTTATAATGAATGTATTATGCTGAGATTAGGTGGTACACAACCGCAGTGTGGCCAACTACATGTTAATGACATAAATAGCCGTTCTCCATATTTTAGTTTAATCGAAATCAACATGTTTAAACCGTCGTGAAATTCGTACAGAGATTGGGACTGATTATATCAAAATGACGGCATGAATGGACGTTCATTCTCCATAAAACCATTTTTTCTTGATGTTATTGGCCGCCAACCTCGACAACATCTAACCCGTAAAAAGAGTCTTGTGTTTGATTTTAAATGATTTCGTAATGAAAAGCGAGTCCTAGGACTGCCCTGGTTGTTTATCGATGTTTTCTAATTGCAGAGCGACTGTTTATTTGCGGGACATGTGGTTCCAGTCCGATGGTATCTGTGTTTGGAGTCTCTGACTTGTAAACACGGATAATTCTTATAAGAAAATATGTCTGAATGTCGCATTAAAAGGCCTCCTATATCGGAGTGATATTTTTTAAAGGAATAATCTACCAACCACTTGTCGTCCGATAAAACGTATTAGCAAAGATATTTGCTGCAATTTCGAGCCCTAGAGACGACCTGCAAATGATGTCTCCCATGTGACGTCGTTTTAACTACTTTTATAAAATTATTGTTGCGTATTATAACTGCTTACGGCCATTTTTGATAGTCACTTTGACATTTTGTTGTCTCTTCTTGTGGTGCAATAAATAAACAGGTCTAACATCAGATTAACTTCCTATTTTCTAGTTTGCACACCGTTTTAGCAATCATTTTCTGTCTTACTGAGTATTTGGCTCCGTGGAACCATGGGGGTAGTCCGCCTGCTGCTAACGGTCGACCGGTGAATAAATGACGTGTGCAACTTAACAATGAAAGTTCTATGACGTCATCAATATGATTTCGTCACGTCAACGTTTTACCACACACAGCTTCGTGCTTCACACACAGAGCGGACGCCTCGTACGGGAAAAACAGATTTTGAGGGTCGATGTAATTTCGGGACCCGTAGACGTAAATTCAATTTACTGGTAACTAGGGCTGGAGCCTCCAGACAAGTGTGCCTGCTGGCTGTCGGAGGGCGAGTCCCAGTCTACTTTCTTCTAAATTAACGACAGCAAATGAAAATTTTCTTAATTTCTCATGGGCATATGGATGGGTGAATGTCTAACCTGGTACAAGTTTCCCTAAACATCTAGCAGCGGGAGTTTGATTTTAAAGAACTTGAATAAAAACGCTCACATTGGTTTTTTTTCCATGTTCGATTTTCCCCCCATGTTCTGTTTTTCTGTTCCGTTTGGCTACCTTCAATCTCGACTTCCCTTAACCAGTTTCTAATGGCGATGTTCTGAACATAGAATATATTACTTTTAAAACATATTGTAAAATGTAAACATACGCATACATAATATTTTCTGTCTAGTTGCATTTTCATGAAAGGTGACTTTATCATAATAAATATGTATAGTGTCCTAATACTTGAGGACTTTTACTGCAAAATGAAGAAATATTTTGGTCCTATTTGCCTTGTTTAGTTGTGCTGCTTACAAAGGTCGCGCAGCTCGACGTCGGAGGGTGGTCGACCCGGGAGTGTTGGTTATCTAATTTACGGTTTACACGATTGCCCGATAACAACTTTCACCTCAATAAAACAAGCGATGTCGACTGTAAGACACGAAACAAGCAAACATGTCTACATTATATATAAACACGTATAAAGTATATGCAAGTATGTACATCAGCCTTATAATAAATATCACATCAGAGGGTTCCGCCGGAGCCGCCTCCTTCGCCGCCACCATAAAGAAGGGCCCGTCCGTAAATTTCGTTTCGTTTCTTTGTACCGTGTCGTAAAATGATAAGCCGGAAGTAGAAAAAACAAGCCGTGAGAGGAGGGAACAGAAGTTCGCGCGCTCTGCAGCTATCAACCTAATCAAAGTTTACTACGCCATAGCTCACGTGTATGTTATTTATGTCGCGTTGAAACACATGTCCTGTCGATAAAAATCATCTTTACAGTGACAAACCAGGACCAGATCACTAATTTATGGACGTTTTTCACGTGCAAGAATCGTCCGAATTATGTTCTTTGAAAGAAGACAATTTGTAATTTGGAGTCGAATCTCTATTATGACAACTGGAAATCCATTCCGTGGAATACGGCCGCGTCACGAATCACGCGTCCGGTAAATCGTATTTGCCCGGCGTGTCCAATTTTACACGTGCGTAGGGACGTTCCCCGTCACAACTGTACTTATTTACGTCATAATCAAGCTAATGGGCGATTTACGGAGATGAAACAACGGACAAGGTGATAGCTTTAGTCCTTCTACCAAGTCGAGATATTTCAAATCATCGCTGACATTTAGCAAAATTCATGGTCTTTTTAAAGGCCCGGCCATCTGTCTAGAAAAAAAAATAAGATTCGACGATTCCCGGTTCATTATGTGTACTGATTGCTGTTCGTCTGAATATGATATTGAAAAGACCACGATATTCATGTTAGACGACACCTTCATCCGTAAATAATGAATTAATCATTATATTAATTGATATCATTAATGTTACCAGACAACGTTATGAAATATACGCTACTTAAAGTATTTTTGGTTGGTTAGATGATAACATTTGGAGAAAACGACATAGGGGTACGAATCATTTCTAAAATGTTATCAAAACGAAGGGAAAAAATCGTCATTGACGTAAATTAAAATACTTGACGTCAAAAATCAATGACCGATATTGTAATTACTGACGATTATTTGGCATTACTGATACTGCCATAGCATAATTACATAAACGGACATTTCGATTTGAAGTCGTACTTCAGTATAAATTTCATGCATAGCCTGGGGTGAGATTTCCGATGATTTACACGACCTATATGGTATGTAATATGGAGTCGGGTGACAAGGTTTAAGGTCGGCGATGTTCATATCTCTCTAATCTGTATTGTAACCCGGCAAAGGTGACGTTTTAATAACTCATGGGCCTCATTTCAAATTTTGTTATGAATACCTTCTTTGTGGTCATTTAACTGTATGATAAATTAATATAAAAAGAAATTCGAATTTCACTGATAACATTTATGAAATAGGCCGGCTTATGGTAATTAGTGAAGAATAAAGGGAATGATTGACACGCGTAAAAATTGATAAGGAAAATTCAAAAAAACGTTCGCATACCTTTCAGTCTTTTTGTAGACACTTACCGGTAAAAAATATTAAATACAATTTTTAATTTCTTTTAAACATTCTGTGTAGTCAACTGCAATTTATTGTGGAACACATCTAGAATCTTTTGTCACTTATCATTTTGTCTAGAAATGTTCAGAAAACGTGAACAGAATGTAAATAGTTATTGCCGATTAATGGGATTCTAATGACAAGCACCGAAGTCTGCATTGAAAGATGATTATAGTCATTAAATTTGTGATTCGAGATTTCCTCTCAAATGCTTCAGCACACTGTCATAAATATATCTGATTTATATCAATCCTCTTAAATTTTTCGTTATATAAATTTTATTTACATATTTTTCTATTTCAATGTATGTAACATACATTTCATTGTGAAACAGGAATCGGCCTCTGTCGCTGTATTCGGCGGAACAGAAACCGACAAACGAGCACCTGTCTGTAACCAATGAAATCAACACTTGACCACCGTCACGCGACCATGTTGTTATCAATTTTACGAGATGGACTAATTGATAATGATGTCCGCTGACTGATCATCACCAACACAAGATGCACGGCGGTTGCGGCTCCTTTAAAGTAAGCTAACCCGGGGGCTGTAGTCTGTTAAACCCGTAAAATCTGTCACTACCTTTACCTGTATGTCCAGGTGAGAAAACCAGATTACGACATGTTGACATATTATTACGTATGTAAACAATCACCTGTTCGTAACAGATTGAATTTACAACGTAACCACGTGTTCAGCTGTTTCGTTACCACGTCCGAGGGCGTATCTCGGGGTTAATTCCGGTTTATGTCCGCCGATTTAGTCTGATTTCAAATTAATTACCACAGTCGTAAACTATCGGTCTTTTGAATGCATATTTTACACAGTCATTGATGTCTGACCTCTATGCGTTTGGCTAGCACTTCCAATCGAGGAAAAAGGTTTATAATAATTTCAAATTTTACTACAGGTACAGAATAAATAATGAAAGCTGTACGGGAAAAACTAAAAATGTTATACCGGGAGGAATGGCATCGTCCTGTCTGGGGTGATAGCACTAACACTAACAATGGTATCAAAGCTTAGAACTTATCGAACTTTTAAATTGTTAGACAAAGCAGAGACGTATATATGTGTTATATACGTCTCTGGACAAAGACACAAACGTACAAAATGTAGTTCTCTCTTCCTCGCCTTGGAAACTGGCAGATACTGGAGACCTGTGGTTCCTGTATAACAGCGTGTATGTAAAATATGCTATTTTAATTAAGGATGATGAGATTCGTTTTATTATGGTGTGCGGAAAATATGCAGACCTTACATTGTACATTTTTAATAAGGCTGCAGAAATATCTGTACACTTTTAAAACTCAAGATGATGTAAATAAATTTGTTAATTTATTATGAACTTTCCTGAATTAGTAACAGTTTTATCTAATCAACTGTATTCTATATATAGGAGGAGGATTGGTCTTTTAACATGAAATCGTATTGTTTTATAGTTGAACGATTATCTTATGTCGTGCCTAATAAGCCTGTGTTTGGCTGGGCATACATTCATTCACAGTATTAAAATGTGTTTTAATTGTAATATTTTATATTTATATTCTTGATGTTTGTTTGTCAATTAGCGACTTGACTTGTGTAGGGCGCCCCCCT
>JAUMHH010160882.1:0-17633 GCA_032359455.1 Chlamys rubida | reverse complement strand
AAATTTCATATGTACTTACAGCACCTACCATGGAGTGCTATATCTTTACTTCATACCAATTATTTTTAACATATTCAAGTGAGCGATACAGGCCATCTGGGCCTCTTGTTCATGTTCTTCTTTCTTTTCAGTCTTATTGCATGACAGCTTGTTTTGTTGGTTCCACAAAGTCTAAATCCCTTTCACAAGTGCCTTTCTTGAAAATGTTCAACACTCTAAAAGCAAATCCAGACTCTTCATTTGTCACCGAGGTTACTAAAGAAGCAAATCTGTCTCATAATTTCAAAAGATAATATAAATGAAATATGTGGAGTGGTTGAATTAATAATTTTTCAAAAACCTTTCATTTTCTCAAGAAGTTTCAACATTATAAAAATAAAACAATATCTAAAACACAAACCATTTACAACACTTTATCAAAATTTGAAAATTTCCAATGTTCCTATTTATGTTGGTTTTATACAGGGTTAGTTTTCCAAAATAACCAGATACATCTGTGACTATGTTCAATTTTCTTCGCCATTGTTTTGCCGGCTAGTTGTATGAAGGTTCTCCTCCTGTGTACAGCGAGAGATTGGTTGTCTGGATTAGCTTTACAAATGTTGTTGATTTTTACCCTTCTCATTGTTAACATATTTTCCTCTCCTTATCTTCCTCCTTTCTCACCAAGCAGACCTTTCCGAGGCCAAAGCACACTTTTCTAAGAAAATCCCTCCACATGAGAAAGTTCTGGAAGAAGGTATGAAGACATGAAGGTTAAATGAATGCTAAACTGAACCTTAGATTGTTAAATATGTATGATTGATGTTCATATCCACTCATTACTTCCTCATTACTCTTGTTCAACCACATTAGTGTAACAGTATATCAGACATGTGTATACAATGATATAGCTGCTGGGGAAAAATACATCTTTCTATTTTGAGCAGAAATATGATTATTTGTAGGGTATATTATGCAAGAGTATTCATTTTAAGTCCCAGTGCAGGTATATTTTAGTTTTAGTTTTAATAATTATAAAAATATTACTAATTACAATTTTACCTATTCCTATAGTTTCTTTTTCATTAAACTGATCATTAAAAGCTGGCTTCAACCAAGTGTTTATGTCTACCAGCCAATATGTCTACCATCAGTGTGAATGCAATGAAACAGATAATTGTGAAATGAGTATAGACATGCCTTCAACAGATTGCTCCTCATACCATTCTGGTGATAAGTTATAACAAACAGAAATTATTCAAATTGACAAATTACTACACAGGAAAGTTAAAAATGTTTCATCAAACAAATTGCTAATATCTAAACACCTTGTATCTGCCATGATCTCATACCTTGTCGCATTAAGGTCAATAACACTTGTGTCACAAACCATTTGTAGTTCAGAGGGAGAAATGTGCCCAGGAGGCCATCAATGCTGAGAGATCCTACTGCTCACAGTTATGGACCCTGATTGACGCAGTTATACGACCCCTTCGCCAGGAGGAGCTCATGACACAACGAGATCTCAACACAGTCTTTCCGTCGTATCTTCCACACCTGTATGAACAGCACTGTATTATGCTACGGAAGATGGAGGAGCGTATGCTTAAGTGGAAGTACACTGGCCTAATCGGAGATGTATTTGTCAAGTTTACAGACGCCCAGGAGGTAAAATGTTGATCCTCTGTTGAATGACTCTTGGTTCTTGAAATAATCAAATTTAAATTGCTTATACTGAACATATCATATGCTTAAAGAAATCCTTTGCGGTAAAGATCTTTGATCTAGAATTAAAATATTTCAATTGTTGAAGTATCTCACTTATAATTAAATTCAAAAAATTATCCCTAGTATTTAATGATTTTAGAACAAAGAGTATTAAATGATCATGAACCCATTTTTATGGAGTAATCTTTCATATTTAGGTCCTAAATCAGCGCGGCTTTGTTTATGTGATTAATGTACAAGTTTGTTTTGTCCAGGGGGAGGGTCTGTCTGTGTACAAGGACTACATCAACGACTTCCCTACAGTGATTAGTAACATGAACTACTGGTTCACGCAGTCTGCCCGCTTCAGAGATATCATGGGGGTAAGTAGAATCACTGGTTTACAAATTTCTCCTGTTAAGGGACAAGTAGTCAGTGGGTGATTGGGAACTGTCTGCCCTTTTCATGAACAACAAGGGGTTAATTAAAAGACGGTGAGATACATGTAAATGAATACAGGCATCTTAACCTGCGCGCTAGCTGTGGATTACTCTAGCTCGTTATCCTGTGGTATGTTCTGACTGTCATACAGCTAATATTTTTTGGCGATTTAGAACTTAAATTGGTTTTCCAACTTGAAACTCTCATAACTTCCCTTTCTGATACAATTTTGCAATGTTTTTTTACTCCTTGATTGGACAGACAATTATCAACCTGCTACCTGAAAATGTTTGAATTCAATTACATACCCACAGAATATACAATTTCTTTTTATTTTGTTTTAAATGTTGGCAGATCTCTGTGTTATCTCCGATGTAATGTTTATTTCTGTGGTGCAGGCACTTAATGACAAAAGGAAATATATACACAAATGTATATGTAAATGTCTGCCAAATGAAGTACATGTATGATATTTGATCTACAGTGCTGTGAATCTTCATGTCAAATTTTTTTGGTTTTAATTCAAGCATAAATCTACGGAGGTTTAGTGTCTTGAAACATTAAAAAGCAATAGTGTAAATTTAACAATACTCTCAAAGAACAGCTAATTAATTGAGGTACATTTTTACCTATAGTGGGGATATTAGGTCTTGTTCGTCTGTGTATCACACTCCTGGTCTCTACTCTAGTAATATTATTCTGTTGAATTTAGAACAGTATTTTGTTGAGGTTGACTTACCCTGGTAATCTTTTGTAGCTCCAGCTTAGCTACATCCAGTGTGATGTTGACTCTATATTTTTGTTACAGAGCTCCAGTTTGGCTACTTCTAGTGTGATTCCCTTACTGCTGGCTCCCCTACAACAGATACCCAAATACTCACTCCTCATCAAGGTAAGCAGAGTAGTCTTACCTTATATGTACATATAAACCAAGGCCCATTCACGTATACGGTTCAACTGGTTTGTCTGTTTTTAAATGTAACATTTTTGGGTATAAATCCTGGCGGACCTGCAAATGTTTATACAGGCCTTGCAAAGCTTTTACCATCAGATTTCTAGGTCCAGACTTATTTCATAAACGAACAAATCTGGTTCAACCATTTGGATCACGATAAACGAATGTGACCCTGTCCGGTACATACAAGTGTCAGGTTTAATGAGAATAGGTATATAACTGTATAGCACTTCAATGTTTATGTCACTCCTGCTAACTAGCTGTGGATAATGTGGAATAAAAGCGTAACAGGATCCAGCTAAAACAAGCTTCATTTTCTTCACTGAAATTTATGAAAAAAGTTGCAAAAGAATAAATCTTTATTATAATTTATTTTTGGGTGGGATAATTTAGAAACCCAGGATGCTTTGTCTTTTATTGAAAGTAAATAATTAAGAAAAATTTATCTGTAATTCAATTTTTTTTTAAAACAAAATAAAGGTGATAAATCGTGTAAGGACTGTGTCTGGACCATAAAGACACCATAAAAACAGCATATACAGTGAAACGTATCTTAACTTAAAATCACGAGGACAATATTGTGTGTTCAGGATAGACAGGTGCTTGGATTAAATAAATTCCAATAACAAATATAGTTATTTATACATAAGCCTTGCTGAGGTTTCTACATGTTTCAGTATAAACAGGTTGTACTCTATCAGTCTTATTTAAACAAAAGAATGTTCAGTAGTAGCATTATGACGTCTGATTGTAGAACATGCTTAAACACACGGATTCCGACCACCCAGACCGCTACTACCTAGACACCGCTCTAACTCGACTCAAGAGTTTCCTAGGCATGATGAACAATGACCTTGAGCATGCCATGCAGTTCATGAATGTCAACAAGGATCCCATCGATCGGTATGGCTGACTTTGTTAGACACTGATCTCTTTGTTTTCATATTTTAATCTTTATTAATGCATCAATAACTTTAGTTAAGTTCTATAATCCAACAACTTTGGTTCCGAGTACATAATCAATCAACCTTAGTTCCCAGTAAAGAACCTTGTCACTCTCATTTCCAGTAGATAGTCCTATCACCTTAGTCAAACAGTCGACATGGTTCTCTGTAGATATTATCCAGCCACCTGTATAAGTGATGGCTGGTCTCTGTAGATAATCCAACCACCCGTATAAGTGATGGCTGGATCATCGAGGCTTGATTGGAGGATATAAAAAAAATATTCTTTTATTGTGGGAGTTTATAATGAAATGATTAGATGTCTTTGTTTTGGCAAGGCTCTGCCTGGCTAATAATAAAACTTGGAGATGAATTCTACAATTCCTGTGTAAAATTGATATGGTATCAAGATCCTTATAATCACATAACCAAGACTGTATGCGAATATCCACAGAAAAGATTTGTTTGTGACCAAGTCTTAAACATCACCAATTGTACTTCTTTCTATTGTTGTCTACGTGACATCACAATTAATGCCATGATGTCACAGGTTTGGGCTAATTGTGATATCATAATAGGTGTAAGTACATGTCATCATGGTGTTCGCACCATTACATGGAAGTTAAGCGATAATTTCTTGTTTTATCGAGTGGTACGTAGTCTGTATGGCGCGATGTTGTCAGCTGAGATTGTAGAGTAATTATTATTTGTTGCTGATATAGTAGTGTAGTACCCCAGGTACTAGTTTAGTGGAGTATTAATTGTCGCTGATAGTAGAGTATTAATTGTCGCTGAGATAGTAGAGGTATTGTTAGTTGTCGCTGAGATAGTAGAGGTATTGTTAGTTGTCGCTGAGATAGTAGAGGTATTGTTAGTTGTCACTGAGATAGTAGAGGTATTGTTAGTGGTCACTGAGATAGTAGAGGTATTGTTAGTTGTCACTGAGATAGTAGAGCTATAATTAGTTGTCGCTAATATAGTAGAGTTGTTATATGAGATTAAGATGTACTGTAAATCAATAATATATTTTCTCATGTCATCTCTAGTTAATTGGAAAACTGTGGGTATCTGACAATTATCTGTCTGTTAGTGTTCTTTTGTGTGATTTCAAATCCTCAGAAGTCATTTGTTCTAGTAAATAACTTACAGTATCCATATACAGTGCTTCATTAGTAGGTTGCCCTTATTCCTATTAACACAATAAGAAATACCTATATATATATGCCTACAACACATACCTCCTTTACTGCTCATACCTGACTTTACCATACTCTTATTTACACCTTGTTTTACCAACTTTCGGTAACAGGCTTTGCAGCGTTTAACAGTATAACAGGCCCATGACTACACCTTAACAATAGTGACATATGACATTGTGACTTTAACAATATGTACTCAACAGGTCTCGTGATTATGGCAATTCCATACGATCTCGTTCGAGCGGCAGTAGCTGCGAAGCGAACCAAGTGTCAAGTGCAAGAGACAGTGGTATACATTCCAATGGGGAAGATACTTTACTACGGCAGCCTGCCTCTCCAAACACCACCAGGAGGTACTAGTAGTGCAAACACCAAATACGTTACATACAAAAAATGTGTGGACTGAATGTACCAGTATTGGTCTAAGGGAGATAACCCACTAGTAGCGTTTAATTTGCTTTTACTGGCATGCTTATGTATTCTAATATTTCTTAAGTTTTGTTGCAAAGTTTTGTTCCATAGCATAGTTCATTTCAGTATTAACAATGGAAGATCTGCATTACCAGTATTAGTGTTATGTTGACTTTATCTATTCTTGTGGCACAATGTAAAAAAAAATCAATGTATATTTTAATATATAATTGATAGAAATATTGATGTTACTAAAATAGTGTGAAATGGATGCTTTAATTATTTTATCACTTTTAAGATTTACAATCTGCTGTAGTAAATTTATTTATGAATGACCAGAAAAGAGAGAAAACATCAACAGATAATTATCTTTTTCATACACATTTTTTTTCAACCTGACAACTTTGCACATAAAAATGGGTGGTAATTAGTCCCTGGGTTAATTTTTCCATTCTTATAATCACTCCTGGCATTCAATTTTCTGACAGACTTGTGATTGTATGGCTACTTGAAAACTTCCTTAATGAAGCCACATTCTTCATAGTTCATCAGTCAACTCCTTGTCAGGTGACATAATTATGATTGTAATAAGACATTAATATATTAACAGTATTTATCTTGTTTATAAAAAAATGCTAATGGTGTGTAATTTATCATATTTAAATTCATAGTTCTGATGAGTGTATATTAATAAATGCTTCATAAATGTTGATATATATGTTGTCACCTTAATTCGTATACCATGCTACTCGAGTTGTGTACATTATTTGCACCATGCTCTCATCCTTGTTACAGGTACGTCTTGCAGGTGTTGCGGGACCGTCGTGAAAGAGAGGCTGTAGAGAGTCTGAATGAGATCAGAGAGAGACCAAGATCAGCCATCCCTGTGCGGTCACATGTTCTGGGCTACGGAAGCCACCCTGACCTTACAACACATGAACTCACAGAGTTTGTGTCAGGAGGGACTAGGGACCTTCCATCTTATGCCCCGTACCAATCTGCAAGCAAGATGTACTCCTCTATGACCAAAATTCAGCAAACAAGAGATCCACCAAAAAGTCCAGAGAAGCCGCCGCGTAAGATAAAGATTCGGAGACGACCAGATAGTCAGAAAAGTTCAATGAGTTCTAGTTCTAACTATCTCAGGCCATTAACACCTCACCTTCCATTTAACAGTACACCGAGACAGGATGTTTACAATGAGAATGACATTCCACGCTCTCACTCTGCCAACAGAAGACTGCGGAGTAACCGACCAGCTTCATCTATAGATTTCACAGTTGGTGATTCAGAAAGGAGAAATAAAATGATGGAACAAATTTCTTTTAATCCCCCTGTACTTAGCACTCCCAGGGATCACGCCACTGACGGGAGGAGTCATAGTGAACTTCATTTATCTCTTCAGCGTCTCATGGCAGAGAGGGACCGGTCAGATGCTCTGGAAAATGACCGCTACGATAGATCAGCCAACCACTTCCAGCCACTAGATGTAAGCTCTGTTCACTCATCGGAAGTGAGAGAAAGTTATCCTCAGCACAATCAAAGGAGCTCAAACTATGGACAGGAAGTGCATCAGCAACAGGAGGACTATGGGATATTTGGGGATGACGATGAGGAGGAAAGCTATCAACATAGTCCTCGTGACATTGTGACTTCTCAAAGATCAAGGCCACGAGACACTGAGGTGTTAGGAAGTGATAGGAACTTTGTTTCGGTAGACAGTGGTCTACATTTATCAAGATCAGGGAATGTAGGCCCCAAGGTAATGAGTGGAGAGCAACTGGCAGCATCGCTAGCCCTCAGTCTTGGTGACCAAATCTCAACAGAGGAGGAGGATTCTACCTCCAGTCATGACCATACACATCTGAACTCTCATGGTCGACAAGAATCAATGCATCTGTTATCTAGCCAGGCAGTTAGCAGTAATGAACAGTTAGATTATACACCACGGGCTACAGAAAGGGTGGAAAGTTCTAATGGGAGCCATAAGCTAGAGCCAAGGAAACCTGCAAGGGGAGTAAACTCTGTGAAAAGGAGCTCAGTGCAGAGTAGTTACGATCAAGGTGAAGTGGTCGGTGACAGTGTCATCCATGTTATAAATGACAGCAGTGATAACCCAAGACTCTCTCATCCAAGTGGTCTACCAATAGACCTGAACACAGACAATAACATCAACCAAAATAATATTAACACATTAGAGAGAGGAAGGAAATATGTTGTTCCTGCTGAAAAACCATCAGAGGACACTATGCCAAGACAACAAATACCAACCAAATTACGAACAAGTTTTTCTGATATTAATAGAAATGAATTGAAAGTAAGTAGTGTTGACAGTAATAATGTAATAAAACGAACCGCATTACCAGTCGCCCAACAGTCTCAACGAACTGGTCTGTCTCCTAGTAACGCTGATGGGACACACATTCCCACCATCAGAGGTCGCCGCGGGTCAGCAAGTGTGGAGAGAGCTCCCAAAAAATTACCAGTGGTCATGGGGCGACTTAGTCAGCCCAACCTCGAGCAGATGACAGCAGGGGCCAAGTTTCCCTCTCCTCCAGTCAGCCCCACAAAGATGACAGCTAAGGACACAAAGATCCCTCTTTATACCCCTAACAGGGCTAAGAAGGACAGAGCTCCCATGTCCCCTAGAGACCCTATGTCAAAGTCCAATGAGGACATTTCCAAGCTCAAGAAGAAGACAGGGACTGCTTTCAAGCAGTCCATCAAGAACTTCTTTGGGAGGAAAAGGTAAAGAAATTTTGATTATAAGGATAGCATATTATTTTGTTCATTCCTATCTATTCAAGGTAACGGTGTTTGTATATATCTGTTATACAAGCTTGCATTGAATTTGATTTTCATGAAACTTATTTTGGTACATTTGTACATGTGCTTGATATGATATTTGTGTATTTTTTTTATGTATGAAGATAATTGGATAGTTACAGCTACATGGATTTGAAAATGAATCTGCATGATTTCCTGTTCGTTTTTAGCCATAAGAAACCCTAGCACCCATCAATGATCAGCATTCATTCTGCATGCATTTCCACCTGTTTTATCTTAGAAAACTTTCCTATCATATACTTCCATTGATCATGACATCATTGTATTTACAATTAGCAATATGTCCGTCTTCCAGGCAACAGTAAGTTGAAAAGAATTAAGCTTTTATTGATTTTTTTCCATTTTTTTTTCATTTTCATTGTGCATTCTTTGTAAAGGCCTGCTGCTGGTTTTGAGGACACTTCCAATGTTGAGCTCGTATGTATTTGTTGTTATATAGATTTAATCAATGCTCTGTATTAATCCTAGACTGCCTGTGTAGACAGAAGGTGTGGTCTTATTCCGATACCTCACCATTCATTTCAAATCTTCATATTAAGTGCACTTACATTACAGAAACTAATATAATAGTGTTTTATTTTTATTTTCATTTTTAGTCTTTTATTGTATCGAATAAATAATGGCAACTTTGCATTCAGAAAAACGTAGAACAACCAACCATATGCATTTGTGAAGTACTACAACTGGAAACTTGCTTTTATAGAGTTTTTGCTCAAAGAGAAGAAATATATGATATACACTGATTTCAGTGACACCTCATCAAATAATTATTCCTTTATTAATGAATCATATTTTGTTTTCAACAAATGAGAGAGTGCACTTATAGAAGTATACCTTATTATGTCATGTACAGTATTTACAATCGCTCAGTGCTAATTATACCTTTATCAGATATATTTAAATGAATGGTGATGTATCAGAGGATAAAAAAGTCAACATATTCATTGCCATTTCATTGTGTGACTTAATAAGAAAAGAGGTGTGTGTGTCCAGTGTATGTAGCTACATTAGTAGAAATGTGTTGCTGATGAAGGTTTGGGTGTCTACTGTTTAGCTGTGGTAGTGTGTTGTGTGTGAAAGATCTATCATGGGAGTTTTGTGTGTCGACTGTTTAGCTTTGGTAGTGTGTTGTGTGTGAAAGATCTATCATGGGAGTTTTGTGTGTCGACTGTTTAGCTTTGGTAGTGTGTTGTATATTAGACTTATAGAAAAGCTGTGTGTCCAGTGTATATCTGCAGTAGTGTGTTGTGTGTGAAAGATATATCAATAGCAATTGTTGTGTCCACTCAATATGTCTGTGGTAGTGTGTTGTGTTTGAAATGCCTGTCTTGGAAGTCTTGTGTGTCCACTGTTTAGCTAGGGAAGTGTGTTGTGTGTGAGACTTGCGTAAAAGCTGTGTTTCTTCTGTATTGCTCAAGAAGTGTGCTGTGTTTGAAAGATTTGTGGCAAAGCTGTGTGTCCACTGTTGTTTGATAGTGTGTTGTGTGTGAAGACAGAGTTGTTTGTGGAATTACTGGTAATAAACAGAATTAATTTCTAGTGTAGAATTTTGCGTGCTGCTTCTGTATTGTTAATATTTGCTAGCATGTTGGACGCTTTCAAGTTTAGAAAAGTTTCTTTTGATCCCTTATACCTCCCTTTTCCTTTTTTTGTCGTGTTATTTTCCCCTCTTTACCTCCTTGGTATCTAGGGTGGTGATCTAGCACGTGTTTGGAACCTGGTAGTTGGTGCTAGCGCTTTGTTTCCTATAGTATACCTTTTCTGTTGTGTTAATTAAGTCTATGTTGAAGGGAAACTAAAACTTGAAATGTAGTCGACTTATCGGTCAACAATAATAATATATAATAAAAGTTTGACTTTCGTATTTTTCAGTGTAATTTATACTACTTCTTGATGTACATGTTAAAAAAATAAGCATCAGGCTAGGTACAGTGTTTCAGTCTTCTTTAAATTCAGTATGTCCATGCAATCCCGTTAACGCCTTGTGCTCTACTCCATACACAAACTGTTCTGAAACATGATTATTTGTATGTTTTCTCATGAAAGTAATTGTATTCTTTTCTAAATTTTAGCGAGAGACTTAGGTAAAGATTCTTTGCCAAAGATAATTGTTCCAATCACTTTTTCCGATTGTTCATTGTTGTTGCACGTGTGATACTAATACGCAGGAACAACTCACAATTACTTACTATCATGGTTGTTTGTTTCACAAACACACTGTGAACGATTCCTTCGTTAACGCTTCAGGGTGTGGAGATGTTTTGTTGTTTCGACTTTTCTCCTCAGAGAAACCTTTGTCAGACGTCTCATCATTTGGGCAATCATGTTGCGATTGAAATATAAAAAACTGGGATAAGTTTGTAAACTTTCAATCGAATGGAAACTACTTCATAATTTCATTGAGAAGATTAGTAAATTCATGACATAATTTGCATGAAGCTTTTATTGACTAGGAGGCTTTCACACAACTGAATTGTCACAGTTTTTAAAGGTGTTGAACTCACAGTTTTATTGATATTCACAAAGTCTTTAAAACCACTTTTTCACATTAGTCAAGTTACAGCTTAGAAAGTGTGAGGTTTGGATGTCAGATCTGTCTTCTGAGATGTGTGCATTCAGTATGGTTAGTGATCGTGGTATTCTATATTCTAGACATACAAATAAATGTAGCAGAAAAGACATGCTAACCGTTTCAGTTTTTTGGGAAATTGATAAATAGCTTCGTTAAAGTAGGTTTTATAAGTTTTACTATTAAATTCAGATAATACAGCTTATTTGTTGATAGTTTTGCATGGAATGTTACCAGTGGAGTTACATTTGTTGCTCTTCTTCTAGAAGGACAATAGTTTCGTCTGCAGTGTTTTTGAGGGTTCATTACGTCTTGTTCCGGTGTTGTATCGATCTCGTTTAACTTGTTGTTTCCTGTAAACTCTTGGATTATGATTATTTTGCCCGCTGTTGTTACTTAAGTACTGTATTGACTAGAATACGTGACTATATGAGCTTAACTGGTAATTGTAGTGGTACTTTAAGAATACAGAAGCTCCAAAATATCTTAACATAATTTGTTTCGAAATATTAAAGTCTTCTTCCAAATTGATAAGACAATCTTTTTCACATTAAATGGTAGTGGGTATTCTGAAGAATAGTTAACAGAAAGCTAGTATCCTATATCAAGATAATTGAAGTCTGGATTGACAAGGTCCCATTTCGTAAAGTGAACATTTATTTCCCTGAAGTGTGGATTATATTTGAATGCACACATCTTTTTGTCTGTATAAACCTCTACACTTATGCTGTAATCCTATAATAAAGTAAAACTTATACTCTTGAATTCTGACATTGAATGTTGTAACCAGCGAATATCATTAGTATGTGTTGTACACTTAACGAGCTATACGTATCGGCCATAAGTTTTGCATTACCAAAGCCATGTTATTAAACGAGCATCATTATCCAGAAAAATCAGAACTATCACATCAGTTATATGTACAAAATCCAGTTTCATACAATGTTTAATATAATCGTGTTAATTATAATCATCTGACAACTATTTTATCTACAGAAACACTATATTTATCAATGTAATTTAATTTGTGTATTAGATCGGAGACCCCAGGGACAAGTTTTACACCTGTAATACGAGAACTACTATAGCTTTACGAAAACTATTCTTAGAGCATATTTTCAGACATTTTGGAAAAATGGTTACCCATAACTTACGGCAGAATGTTTATTGACAAAACTTACCATTTAGGAGTAAAGGTAGATTTTGGAACTTTTTGAGGGAGAAAGTAACAATTTAAGAATCATAAGCCTCTCGTTATCCCTAATAGATTTAAACATCTTGACCAAGGACTGTGTTTAACAAGATACATTTTATATTTGTTTACAGGAAGAAGGCCAAGTATGAGTTCCAGGACACGGACTCCTTCACAGATATCAATGGATGTCATGATGGTGAGGTCCAAATCCAGGTGATACGGGACGCAGATGAGGATGATGCAGAGTATAGCGAGGAAAATATTCAAATAGCAACAAATTTCTTCCCAGCAACGTCATCGTATGAACTCGAGAATTCCTACGATCTCGAAGAATCGGCCAGTAGTACAGTGTGATGAACAAAGTACACCTACCGTTAACATTGAACAAACAGTGCGGGTAAATGTCGTATAAACAGCATTGTCAAGGTTGACATGTAAACATTATTTCATTGTCATAAGGAAACTAAATATATCATGGAATCACTTGTTGTATAGGTCTTGTTCCGCATGGCTAGTTGTCTAGCTCTAGCAGACCTGTTACAAACTGTGCATCATAAGAGATTTGTGTTCACAATCATACACGAGCACTAAGACTTTCTCAAAGACAGAAGCAGAAAGTCGCTCAAAGGCCACAACTCCAAAAGTGCCAGGTGTGTTAAGAACATTATGTTCTATGGGACAAGACTTGATAAAACCTCAACTACGAAAGGACAAGTTTTGTAAAGACCGCATGCTCTTAAGCTCCAGTCTTATCAAGACCAACATTTAACAAAGACTACATTTTCGTAAGAACTAGTCTCACAAAGACCACAACCTCATAACTCAGAAGTGCTAGTCTACAAATAGACTAACAAAGATCACGTTTTCGTATGTGCATTTTACTAATCCTGCCAATACCACGGTTCCTCAGCTTTACACATGAAGACCAGTTACATGTATAATTACGTCATTAAGTCATTGGTGTTTCATTATTTTTTATTTTTGTACAAAAGAAAGTAACATATCTAGAACATTTTGAGAGGCGAAATTATCTACTAATAGCACAGAATCATAAAAGTTTTGAAATACACAAATGATGTAAGGTCTGTTCGTGAAAGTTGTCAGGAGATGTATATGATGCAGGATCTAGTTGTGAAAGTTATAGGCCACTACAAACGTCTTTTTCATCAATTTCGTAAGACTGAAATGCTAATAAAATACTGAGAATTTTGTATCATGGGTAGCATGGGTGTGAGTGAGTGAGTGAGTGAGTGTGTCTGTATGCTAGGTATTCTATTTACATGCCAGGCTACCAACATTTTTTGTCATCAATCATTTTACAAAAAAGGTGCGTTTTATTGGCTTCAGATTGGGAGAAAGACAGTCGAATACGATCGTTTGATGAATGAACACACCGCTGAATTCTTAAATACCAAAATCCATGTTATGTATCATTTTGTGAAACTCATCGAATATTTATTTAAAGGTTTTTGAGCTGAACATGTTTGATAGTCATTAAAACGTTGTTCATCCTATCACATTTAATGCGTGTGATTAGTAATTGACAATCTCGCGGCAGTGCATACATTTTCAATTGAATAATGGCACACATCGTATGCACATTTGTTGTAATATCACCTACGTGACCTTTTTGTCTTTGTACGGAGGTATTGCTGACCAAGAGCATGAATAATGAACCAAGTCATGGTACAATCCTTAACCCACCCTACCCACTGCTTGGCATTGTACTTGAAATGTCCATCTTTGAGTTTCGTGTCATTTGATAAAATATACTTTCAAAGGTGGACGTGGATAAATCGTCCTTTCGCTGGTATCATTTAAGCATATATCATTGGGATGGGCACAAGTTCTGACAACTGTACCCCCCCTCCTCCCTCCCGCCAGTACAATATACAATTGCTATAGATAACACGTGGTTACACAGGAGACTTGAACATGCATTCATTCTAATTGACATGTCACTGCTATTGCTATAGATAACACGTGGTTACACAGGCGATTTGAACATGCATTATTTCTAATTGACATGTCACTGCTATGTTCGGAAGTTGTTCGGAAGTTATCAATAATTAAAATGTATTGGCTTATACTCGGGAAAATCATATCATGATAAGTTTGGGAAAAAAATACCGGTACTATAATTAGTTTGAAACTTGTTTACTCTATGTTTAAAAATATATTACCATATTTACATGTAACAACCTACGACCCTTCACTTACATGAGCCTATATCTCGTGTACGACTTCTACTTTGATGAAAGGTAGTTGCTTGTACTAAGTATTTCTACGTCAGCACACTGCCCACTCCCTTAATCTTCCTTTTCCATTCCATCAGTCTATCAACCCATCCACATGTAGACACCGACGTTTTTGTTGGAACGTTGATATGGGTCTTTGCTCATTGATACTGTTATATTAAGTGCAAAGGGTGTAAATGTTAATGACAAGAGAGATTAAGGATACGTTGACACTTTCCAAACATACATGTAACATTGTGATCATTAGCTTTGTCATCGGTGTGTGGATCGATCCATCATTAACACTTTCCACCATAGAAAGTCCAGCGTGTAACGTACGTGATCCGGTTAATTGTGTCGTTTTCGGCATATATGACCATTCTGTTGGCGGCATGTGTTGCTAATCATCATACCTGTTAACGTGTTTGTTCATGTCTTCCATATCTAAATATCAGCTATGAGACATACTTACTGGTTTGTCTCGTCCAAATCTCTAATGTCTATAGGTGTCATTTGTGATCTAATACTCGGATGAATTCAAAACTGTTTGGTGTAAAGGTACATTGTATACATATTTCAATTAATTCATGTACATACACATTTTGATAGATGAAATTTACATAATGTCTGAAAATTGTCTAACTCTATATTTTAAGATAGACCGTGCTAATTATGCTATTTCACCAATATTAAGCTGGTGGGTGTATAGGTATTGGATAGACATAACTAATGCTGTGTCGAGGTCAATCAAGATGATAAAATATCTGTTATTTTTGGAATATACATTATTTATGTTATATTGAAAAGTATTAACTTTAGTAAAAAAAAAATATAATTGGAGATAAGAAGAACAGCTGATATTCAGATGAATGCCATAGAGTGTCTTTACAGGGTACACTATGATTTACTCTTTACATTATTCGTCATAAAAGAGGATTATTTTCAAGAGTTGTATTATGCATAACTGTTATGTGTCTTAGATTCTGGTATTTTTTTGTTACTATAGATACAAAATGAGGAAAACGTTTGTGCCAACTCATTAATTTATCTTATATTGAATAAAAGTATCAAGAAAACACTGTAGCTTTTTAGTTTTGATTTAATAATAATCACATTCGTGTTTTAAGGATCCAGTTATCATTGATGAAGACAATGGACAAGTCGCCATCATGATCTCATAAGGAGATATGCTATTTCTTTGTTCGATATGGAGGTCGATGTTTTCGATTTTGCTCACCAGAGTGCCTTGTGGTTTTGTCGCCACTACTCGAATTTTCGAGGCGATGATGTGACATTACCAGGATTTGACATCGATATACATGGCTGGTGTCGTCGATGTGACATTACTAGGATTTGACCAAGATTTACACGGCGGGTGTCGTCGATGGAGTAGACTATGCTTACCCTTCCGCAACTTCTGGACTTAATTCCCTTGTACCTTTTCAATGGTTTCCATTTAAATATTTTCTATGTTTAGATTTTGCCCTAGTTGTTGACACTTTGTTAATTCTTGTTTTCTTGTTCAATCAGAAGCAATAGCAATACGAAAACAGGAAACACGTATTTGAAAGCGTTGTGCATAAATCCAAAGTGAAATTTTATTCATTTATAATCTATTTATAAATGGATTTTTAATAAGAAAACAAACGTGCGTAAAACATTAAAACAAACACCAAACACACGCGCGCACACCCACCCACATGTTCCTCTGTCTGAAGCCATCGGGTGTTATCCACTGATTAAATCGACGAATTAAAAGAAAACTTTTTTCGAACATGTGTTTATCTGAAATCAAGAGTTAAACCCCGGTCATTGCTGGGGCGTACACATCCACTCGTGCACAATACGCGCGCTCGTCACCATGTCCGTACAACAAGCTGGCGCTGCTACACCAAGTACACACGTTCGGTATTACTGATGTATTGTAACACAGTATTGGTTACATTGTAAGTGTTTGTTTAGCCATCAAATTACTGTTGTAGTTATAAATGTGCTAATAAAGTTGAATTGAAAAAAAAAGTAATATATTATAGCCCGATTTTGCCTAGCTTATGTATTATAGCAACTTGTCAGTTATCTTAAATACTGTAACACATCTGAGCTAATGCTATTACACCACTCTTCGGATTACCCGATATGGGATAATGTATTTATATTCTATTTTGTTACAACAAAGCCCCCAAAACTACCCCCTGCAGTCATAAATGAGGTTAATTGAATCCTTATTCTGTTATACAAATTTTTGTCGAAATCGGTTAATATCTAAATTTTGACCAGTCAGAGGCTGTGGCGGCCATCTTGGTTGCGAAGCTGTGCACAAAGCTTGATAATAGTATACAACATTTATATAGCGCCCTATATAATTTGTAAAATTACCCTAAAGCGCTTTACAACATATGGATAATAGTATTAGTAATAAAGTGAAAAGGCTTACAATCACCTTTATACATTAAGCAAGAAGATAATCATCGCAATAAGCACATAAATGAATAAATAAAGGGTGGTATTTACATGAAGTATTTGCAAAGAGCCTCAAAGATGATCACCAGATTGGTTCCCGAATGACCTAGTTATCTCCCCTTGTTATGACCACATCCAGTGTGTGACCACGGGTGTGTGTACCTTTTGTCACATGCTGAATCAGACCCCTAGAATCTTGTAGCCCAGAGAACTGGCGAGCATCAACATTAGATAGATCGTCTAAGTTGAAATTTAGGTCACCCGTGATAATAATCTCTTGTTGTACAACAACTTGTTGGTCTAAAAAGGTAGACCACTCATCAAAAAACACTGTATTTCGGAAAGCATTTTGTTTAGATGGAGGAGGCCAATACATTATACACAATCTAAATAGTCTATCATCAGCAATGACAGAACAAGTCATGTGCTCAAAGTTTGTGTATGCATCATCATGGCTTGAAGAGAGATGTCTCACACTAAGGCTTTTCTTAAACAGAACAGCCACCCACCACCACGTTTGCCGAGTCTAGCATTGTGGAGGGGTCCATAGCCTGTTGGTATTAACTCAGCTTGTACCTGGTCATCGATATCTGAACCTAACCGGGTTTCTGTCAATGCAAGAATGTCAATGTCCTGAGATGTTACAAAATCTCCGATGGACAATGACTTATTCTTCACCGAGCGAC
>JAUMHH010160871.1:0-17635 GCA_032359455.1 Chlamys rubida | reverse complement strand
GCACAACTAATATTGTTGGTTTGGAATATAAATATAAGGATTGGTTGTCATATTTTTGACGTTTATTGGCGTGTAAATCACCATCCTCATCATCACCATCCTCATCATCATCATCATCATCATCTATGCATAATGACATACATCTTCATCATCATCTTCATCATCATCATCTAAAACAATATACTTCACAAAGTATATCATTTATATACTAAAACATACTCTCAACCTTGCACACACACTCACCCACACACACACCATCACTAACACACACTCACACACAGATGCGAGAGACAAAAACAAAAACAAACAAAAAAGAATCATAGGGTAAAAAAAATACCAAAAAATAAAGATATATAAATCTTTTATCCCTTCTACCCTTTTTATGAAAAAATCCAACATTACAAGGAATGATAGGGTATACACTTGCATCCTTTTTAAAATCAACTTTAGCTAAATATTTCCTTATTGTAGATAACACACAATGATTCTGGAGAAAATTGATATTTACCTAATAAATTTGAGCAAATTCTTGAAATGTGTAAAAAGTACAAGTTTCCATGTCTTTTATTAAATCATGAATTATAGTCACCCCCTTATTATACCATGTCTTGAAAAATATTGATTTTCCCCCAATAGGCAAATTCCTATTATAACATAAGGGCATTTTCCAGATACAACTTTCATTAAAAAGGTTTCACCCGCTCCCTTTCATTAAACCTTCTCCATGCTTGAAGGACATCTTTTCAAAATTAATATGTGCACTTATTAGGACCTGTTGGAATGTAATCACGTCCACAATGAGTTAGCATATGTAAGTCAATATTTGCCACTTGCCTGACTTCTGATATAATCTCCGTATCCAACCTAATATTTATCATTTTAAGACCCCCTTCACAATAATTTTGAACTATAACATCTCTTTTTATTTTATCAGTTTTACTATTCCATAAAACGTTAAAGAAAATATTATTTAATTGATTCAGAAAATGATAATCAGGATTTGGCAATGCAATAAATAAATTGTAAATCTGTGATATATCATTAAAGATTTTATCAGATGAATTCTACCTATAGGAGTAAGTGATCCTCTGCACCATGTCTTGATAAGTGCTTTAAGTTTAATTAACTTTTTATAAAAATTTAGTTTTGGAATTTTACAAATATTGACACTTAATTCTATTCCCAGAAGCATGAAGTTAGTCCTTCCTCACTGCAAGTTTAGATCAGGTAAAAATGTATCTTCACTATTTTACTTCCTATCCAAACAACCTGGGTTTTGTCTATATTTAATTTCAAACCGGATATTTTAGCGAAAGTATTCAATATTCTTCTATAGATTTTTTCAAAGACGTTTCTGAACCATCTAAAATGAGAGAAGTATCATCAGCATATTGAGAAATAAGGATTGGACTGTTATTTACTTCTATACCCTTAATATTTTTGTTATTTCTCAGTCGTATGCCTAATATTTCAACACACAAAATAAAAATATTGGGGGCGATTGGATCACCTTGGCCTCTTTTTATTTTAAGGAATGATGAAATGTTACCATCTCGATTTATAGTTGAACTAGCATTGGTGTGTAGTAGTCTTACCCATCTAATAGCAGAATCAAAAATAAAATAATTTAAAAGTTTATCAACAAATTTTCATGAGACTGAGTCAAATGCTTTCTCAATATCAACCATTAATAACATACCTGGAATATATCTTTCTTCTGCATATTGCATAATGTCATAAACTAATCATGTTTTTTCCACTATTTAACGAACTGAAAGAAATCCTGTTTGATCTTCACTAATAAATTTATCGGTGAATTTCTGCTATGTGACAAGGGTGCAGAAAGTGAAAGTGGGCGTAACCCCTGTTTTGTGAGGTTCATTTAGTAATGTGTACATACATTTTGGGGATCAGTTTTGCAATGGATTTTGTCATTTCTCTCCACTATAAAGATAAATGGATGTCATGTCCATGACGGATGTCATATCATGTTATGGAGTGTCGAGGATGTAAGGAAGCTGTCTAAATCTGTCTGAACCTCTCGCAGTAGTCCTTTAAAGTATGCGGTTACACTGTTGTTGATAAATACACTTTATTGCCGAGTGTCATTGCCTATTCGCGGAAAGGAATACAATATTAGAGACTGTGTTCTACACATTTTACATTTAAAATCACTATGGCTTATTGTAACAGAGACATATTTTCGTATTTTTGTTAAGGTTTTAATTAAATAAAATTTACTGTGTTTGGTATTTTATGTTATTGGTCCACTTGCCAAACGTACATGAAACGCGTCCATAACAGTGAATGTAGATATATGAGGAATATTATATCTTCGTGGATTTCGTTGTTTTTTTGTTGGAGTTTTTCTTTTTTTTTGTAGGAGTTATTTCCCTTGGAGTGTGTAAGTCGTTAATGTATGGTTAATCTTTACGGGTTATATTAGTTCACTTTTATTATTTGCAATGTAGTCATATGATATATTGCCCTAAATGAAATAAATGAATCAAACCTTACCTGTTGTCTTTTCGTATATGTGCAGAAAATTACAACCCTATCACATTATTTTCACAAATGTGTAGCTGATAGCACGTTCAAGTTACTCTTGGTAAAGGGCCGGTCGATATCCATTTATCTTTATAGTGAAGAGAAATGACAAAATCCATTGCAAAACTGATCCCCAAAATGTACACATTAATAAATATCGACTTTAGAATGAATTATATAGAAGTCCTATTGTGTTTTACTCTTTTCACGTTATTATGTCAGGAAGTCTAATCACTGATTTAATTTAAACATGTGGAAATTCTTTGCAAAGGGGCATACAAATTATGCATCTATACATGTACATACATTCTTACTAACCAAACTAATTAATTTAGTTTGGTAACGCAAGATCTAATCCGAAAATATACAGGCTAGTCCGGTACATAGATACTAGTATATAAGGTATAGTCCGGTATATCAAGGTAGTCTTTAAGGCCTAGTCCGGTAATATGAAGGCTAGGCCAGTAATATAAAGACTACTGCAGTAATATGAAGACTAGCCCGGACATTTCTTGGTTTTGTTTCTGTTATTTACTAAAATTAGAGGAAACGTAGAAAAAAAGAATCTACATTTTTGTATCCAATGTGTTACAGTAAGCATAATTGTGTGTCTGAAGTCATTTTTAAAACACGCTGTTTATACTGGCGAATCTCTCGTCCGGGTGGTATCATATTTGAAATCGATTCTTGCTTGTTGGTTTCGAGTTGTTTATCCGGATGTCCATTACATTCTGAATCACAAAACACACATGTGTAGCTTAATTGAATAGTTTTTGTGGTAAAATAGAGTCATTTCTAGTGAAAATTCAGAAACTTCGTCCTTACATACATACATATTTACATTGCCAATTTGTATGTACATGTCATACAGAAATATCAGTTTGATTGCAGTAGATTATTAAATTACTGTCGTACATAAGGAATACCTAGGGTGGTCTGTTCGTATGACAGACAGAGATGAAAATATCTAATTACCCCCCTGTGTTGGAACTCTTCTTTATACTAGAAAACCATATTTGTCTATTCCTCATCGGCCCCTAACCTAATTAAGCTTCGATTGGAAAAAAACAGTTGTCTAAATTCTCTTTGAAGGCGATTCCACGAGATTCCCTATTCACTTGTTAGTGTCAAATACAATTTGACATCGTGACTTTGATACTCAAAGTCTAGTTTCCTTTAAGATAACTTATATTTGTATGTTACACCTTCAAACGATTATAATTAACCAGCGTGCTAAGAAATTTATATATGATTTATTAACAGAAACTTACCCAGAAATGTTGAGTACTGGTCTCATTTAAAAATAAAAGTAAATAAATGTGTTAAGCGATAAACAAAGCTGACAAGTTGGCGAGTATTTGGTCTCCGTGTGAAATTGTATTGATTTTTTACACGCATATGACTCATGCGATTCAAAATGGCGGCTGAGCCATATATCATTCGGAATGATTTCCATCAAACATCTTTACCCCTCTCGTGTGGTACTGTGACAATTTATCTAACTCCCAAAACCGTCGGGATATATAAATCACGATTCTATATCCCAGCTACCGTGTATCGATTCTTTATGCTGTCTCAATGATATTGACATAAAAAACGCATTTCTCATCATCCAAAGAAAATACGGTCTGTCCCAGAGATGATTAATTAGCCCTCCGTGGCCCTGCTATGGTAACTATGTTATGTGGTTCGTGAGGATTTCTCTTTAAAATTGATTTTAAATGTTTTGGTGGGGTCGACCTACAATGGCACACCGCTCTGAAACAATGTATTCTCACGCATTTGTTGTCATGTCAAGTACCCATGTCGAGATAGATCTCGGTCGAGATAACACAGGAACGCCTGCCTCCGTTAATCATATCCCTAACAAATAGAGCATGGCGGCTATAGTAGCTATGGAAGCTAGTAAACGCTGCAATTACACTTTTCATTTCAAAATGTCAATGTTTCGGATACTGTGCGTGTATACACTAGCGTAAATCGTGCTTATCGGAAATGTTTTGTTTGTTGGTTGGTGTGTGTCCTCCTTTCTCTCTTCCTTCCTTCCTTGTTTGTTTGTCTGTTTGTTTGAGCTAATTATAAGGCCATAACTTTATGAAATAGGTGCCTAGAAAGACACCGTCTAAACGAAAGTAAGGAAGCAAGAAACTGTATACAGTATGAGTAATCACAGGGACCTGAGAATTTGTTGCAGCTATATTTGGACCTAAACTAAGGTACATCAATTGGAAATGTTGTTAGTTTTTGGTGCAAGAAAGTTAGGTGGGGTCGATTTGTCGACATCGAGAGCTTTCCGCCCTTCTCGTATATAACAAATTCAGCTGTAACAAATACACAGGTCCCTATGTGAGAAACGTGTCGAAGTTCTGCCGTGTATCGCTACAATCCGATATTCTCTTCAAAACAAATGAATTATGTTGAATAGACAAAGAACACTGTATAATTATCATTTACGTAAAATCGCGAGATAGGCCAATCGCGCATCATGGAAAGGTGTCCCGTATTTTAGTCAAACATGGCCAGAATTGAAGATTTCCTACCATGTTCGCCCCCTCGACAAAGATAGAAGAAACCCCAGAAGGTTTTGTTAGGTCAATACACGGAGTAAAAAGGATCGAATCAAGTGGACGTCTAATTATGTTAGCTAGCTATATATATACTCGTATAGAACTTCTCCGTCATCTGAACCAGTTACAAATCAATACATCCTTCCTGGTTATCCGATTATTGAAACTGACAATCAATCAAGTGCTTGTTTTCCAGTATGCTTCCAATTACGCGGCATGGCTATTCCGATCAAATCGTTTTCGTCTTAAAAGGATTCAATGTTCTATAAAAAGAAAATAATGTGCATTTCTACTTTGAAAGGAGTTGCAAATCGTAATTGCCTTTCCCAGGAATCAAAAGATCATGTCTCAAAACATTGGCTGTCAATAGCTAAGTCTTGTTTTCTTTTAGATAAAATAGATTTGAAACTGACGTATATGTTCCATATTTAGATTTTTCGAAATTTGTTAAAAAGAGATTTGTCAGGAGCGAAGGTCTATTGATATAATCTCCAACACCTAAAAAAGCTTACCGCTTTCTTATAATCGGGCGTACCATTATTGTACAGTGTATTTGTTCACTATGACGTCACGCTGAATCTGACGTCACAATTTGCAGTTGTCCTAATGTTCTTCACTGCAATCGTCCGTTGCATGTTACATTCGGGTTCGTGGATTTGTTCCTATTTCATGCATGTATTCCAATTTGCAAGCGTATACACGCTTAAATCGTATCTAAGGCGACTTTTCGATTTCCTTGTCATCTCGTACATACAGTAATTTACATTTCATGAGCATTGTACATATTAGGGCTGCGGCGATATATCGCGATATTTTAAATACGTTACGATAAACAATTTTTTTTTGCGGGTTACGAGACACCTACGATATTTTCAGAATTTAGTCTACTCACATCCGTTCCCACATGGTGAGTGACAGCTCAAGCTCGACTTGCCCGTCGGGAGACGTAAATTGATTGAAACTTTAAAAGCATGCCCATTTTGGACCAAATCTATTTCCAGTTTTGAAAATTTGCAATATATCTTTTCTCTTTGCTTCTTCTGTTACTTTGTGTATCGTGACACGTATCGTATCGTGACCACAGTATCGTGTACGTACCGTATCGTTCTGTTAATGTATCGTTGCAGCCCTAGTGTACATACGCTTTATCGGTCATATGTCTGAAGAAGATGATAGAGTACATATTGCACTACGTATATATAGGATCTTAAATGAGTTTTCATTTCATATGAGATTTCATGAAACGAGTCTTAGGAGTTTTTATTTTTGCGAGCCTTGGCGATTAAAGCGAGTTTCATTAACGCTCATATGCAATGAAAATGAAGATACTTTTTTATCACATAACTCAGAAAACTTACATTTTGACAGGTTTTAAAGCCAAAATGTTGAGGGCTTAATCAAACGGAGACAGCCATTTTGTTGCGCCATTCACAATTTATGACGTCACGTCATTGTCCATAATATGACGTCACAATCGATTTCTGACTGGCACAGCCAATGAAAAACGCTCCAGGGTATATTACACTAGTGACATATCTAAAAATATATCACACGAGCGAATTTACTGGATAACAGGCCGATTGTGTGATAAAACGGAATGTCAATGGAATGCAGACATGAAAGAGTTTTTAGAAGCAAGAATTTCCACATTTCTTTGTGTAATGACAATAAAATGAATGTTACAGTCTGATAGCGAATAACAATAGATGTTTAATTAATTATCGATATCACATAATTACAAATATCGATATACCATAATTACAAACATCGATATCATATAATATCGATATCATACAAAGATGTATAATTATATTCCTCGTGCTTGCAAAGAAGTTTGTGTTTAACAAATATAAAATTCATTCAAGCAATTGTCATTACGGAGAGAAAATGGACCAAACAATTCGTATATAAAAAGTCGAAAGATGATATTAGATTAGAAATAAAACTAATTTATTTCGATGAAATTTAAAATAGACACGGTAACGTTAAAAGGATGTTAATTTCATTATCAGATATTTACATTTACATTCCGAACAATTCTTTTTCATGTAATCGTGAAAAATCGTCGAATACATAGGAAATGGATGTATCTTTCCAAAATAACTCAGATTGGATTCAGTATTTTGAGAGAAACTTGTCGAAGTTGAATTAGGACACAAACAAAGATGTACTTCAATAACATATACAAACTTATTATTTACAAAATAAATTAACAAAGAGCACTAATTATACCCATAATAATAAAAACATCGTTCAACCGTTGAAGTAATCAAAATTGATCTTATAAATAGCGATAGTTTGCTAGCATAATGACCTCAAGAGAAACCCATATAATATTTTTCACGTTATTCTTAATTCGATAATATTTTAATTCATTTGAACTTTATGCGATCAAATTTTAATTCTTAATTTGTAAATTTTGAAATTTATTTCAGCAAAGTTTTTATCAGCGCGACTTCATTGTCGAAAATTGATATAGTGGCTTTGATAGACCCACTTTAATCGATAAGCTTTGAGGCTAACTTCCTGTTGAAAAGGACAATTTTGAATGTCAAACAGAATTTTTGATGTTACAAATGACACAGGATGTTTTGAAGGTTGACATATAAACATTACTGACATTCTATATTAAACATGATTATACTTTGTTTCAAAAGAGTTTTCAGGACGAGGATGAATCGGGGTCTTGATCACTTCTACGTTTGATTCGCCAAACAGAAACATAAAACAAAAACAATATAAATATGATAACAGAGCACTTCAATCTAAATGAAACAATCATCAACTCATGTATCGCTCTAACCAAAATGAACTTGTCCAAGTAATCGGACAAGTTGATTGTGGGTTTTGAGGGATGTTAGGAGATGTTTTCGAACATAAAACGCAAATTAAACACTACAACATCAAAAGTTTGGAGGATATCTCAACCATACAGCTTTAGTAGTGGACAATAACTGTCCACCTCGAAAAGGTGACCACCCCAAACATATCAAAAACTAATTCGAATAAGTCGGGTGGGGGTTATTTTTAACCTTCGGTCACTTAACTTTGGCACCTTGTAATGTCGAGGTTTGTGTTCAAATTTGAATTGAAAAGCCTCAAATTTAGACCTGAACCAATGTAAGTTCCTGAAAAATACATTTCATTAGAAATTACTCCGGATTCTTCACTGGTTTTCGCCTGAATTAATTCCATTAATTGGCTCAGGCGCATTTAACCTCGTACCGAGACAATATATGTCTACGTAAACTCCCGAGGGAACAGAATGCTGTTTTACCCTTCGGTTAGCTTCTGTATCATAGATACAGAATGTGTTGGCGAAATGTTTTTGGTAGCCAAATCAGTGTTGCAGTTTTTGACGAGCAGACGCTTGACAGCAGAAAGCACTCACAAATTAAATACTTTTACCATCAAGAATCTGCGCGAAAAGGACTACACGAAAAAATTGCTGATGGTCGAGAAAATCCCAAGTGTTCAATTACTTGTTCGTCATTGTACGCATGCGTGTTTCACTGAAAAACATAGATAAAATTCTTCAACATATAAAGCGAAACGTCATAGTCATTACAATATCACGTGACATTCTATCATCTATATAAGGTGTGCAAATGTTAGTGTCTTTCTGTGACGTCATTTGAGAGTTAGCCATCAGTCTTCGATACAGATATGTTACTTAAGATGGCTGCCATTGTTATCTTCCTCATCAACCTGGTGTCTCACTTGTGTATAACGTCTCACCCGGAAACGCGTTGAAATGGTCAGTCACCTAAAACGTGTTTCAATACACTGGAACAATTGTAACTATACCGACTTTTAAAAATTGCTAATGAGTATCAAATACAAATTAAATAACATATATTCTTGGAAATCAAATTACGTCATAAAAAAGCACGTGATGTAATTCCTTTTGTTGGTTAGTAACGGTGTCCATTCACAAATAGCATAAATGTTTGGTTTGTCAGCAGGACACACATTACGATGACGCGCTAGATAGTGCACATTTACCAGGTGGTGTAGTACGAATACGATGACGCATAAATTGTTACACTTAGTTCAATAATTGTGTAGCAGGAACACGAATTACGATGACGCGCTGGATGTACACATTTTTCGTGACGTCATAACGGGAACACGAATGACGGTGTCGCGGTTTCACAAAATCTTGCAGCAGGGACTGGCATTACGTTGTCGATATACATTTTACACATCCGTGTGTACTGTTAGCAAAGATAATGTTTACGATGAGACCGGGGTCGGTGCTACAAACAGAAATGGGTGACGTCTTCGTGAATATTTCTCCTGTATGTCCAGTACTTCAGAATAGTTCTGCTCCAGGCGCTCGGACTGATTTTCTAGTCTCTCCTTCAGACCGTTGAGTGTCTGCAACAGAACCTCTTTCCGCTGTTCCGACATTTGCTGTTTGAATCGAAGCTTTTCCTGGAGCCGGATTTTCTCCGCTTCTTGCGCTTCCCGGATTTTCTGCTCAACAATAATTTTCTCCAGTCGGAGCTGCTTCACTTTTTCCTCAAGGCTAAGTCTAACCTCAGAAAAGGTTCTGCTTGTAGGGGCGTTACATTTTCGAAGATCGTTGGCAAATTTTTCGTATGAATCTGTAGTTGTTCTTTGCTCGTTGAGGTCTTTTTCCTCGCTGTCTTTATTTTCTTCTTCCTCCTCCTCTTCCTCCTCGAAGAATGTTCTGATATCTGTTGTTGACCGGATGCTCCGCAGTTTTTTCTCCGTTGTGTAACTGTCCGAGTCAGAATCAGAACTCATCCGGCTGTCTCGGCTCAAACTGGAATAGCCCGCATCAATCGAATCGTCCATATTGCACATTTTAACATGGAATGCATTTTCGTTAGACAGAGGGTCTCCGTCCAAGGGAGATAAATCCTCAAAATTGTCTCCGTTTTCCGACTCGGTGTTAGCGCCGGCTTCTGACTCCGTCATAACACTAGATTCTCGTGAAGATGACATTTCAGCCACGCTTGAAATATCTTCTGAACTCGTCATTGAGCTCTGGAGACTGGATGAGTCATCCGATTGGATGAGGCTGTCGTCAAGGAGATCGTTTATTGAGAGACACGTGAGGCTTCTTGGAGCCGTTTCATCACTCTCCAATACAGAATCAACTTTATCTTCGTATTCGAAGCTCACTTTATGCTCAAGATTAGAAAAGCTTTCACGGAGAGCTTCAATCGTGGGCGAGGTCAAGTCAATGTCACCTTCAGATATTATAGACCAGCGGTAGTGTAAATCATTCTGCTGATGTCGACTTTGCACCGTTGCTTTAACATCAGCGTCAGTTGTCACTGTAAGTGTGCTCTCCAACTGTTCAATCACGTTCTCCTTGTCATTAAAATTGTCATCATTTTCGCAGTACAAATCATCGAGCTTGTCGTCAGGGTTACCCTCACTCCCGGAGTCTCCTTCAGACGAGCTCAGAACTTCAGAGGGAGCTGTAAGAGATAACGGGCTCAGTTTTGGTGATGGCAGCCAAGGGTTTGTCTTGATCCGAGACCTGACTTTACGTATCGTGTTGGAATACGGATCGATATCAATGTTTGCTCTGTCGGGGAGGCTGCCGCCGCTAGAATATTGGTTTCCATCTTCATCAACTACGAAATGATCACATCCGATATATTCAGATCTGACGTCATAATGACACCGCTCCTCTTGAAATTCACTTCCCTCGTTTCCAATTGGATAATAATAATCGTCCAGTTGAAGCCGGTATTGAGATTTAATATCAACACTCAAATCCAGTTGACTTTCACATCCCCTTTGAATGGCCTTGGACGAACTGTAGTCAAAGTCAAGGTCGACAATATCTGATTCTTTCACTCGAACATATTCATTGTCCTGTTTACTGTTGTCAGGGTTACGACATTGTGCTACGTGATTGACAGGGTCAATATCACCTTTTTTAGGTGATTGATTGGGGTGGTCCGATTTCTTGGCGTTCTTCTTTTTGGACTTTGAACGGCCACGGAGGAACGGGTTCAAATTCAGCTGACGAAACTTCATTCTTTTAGAAACGCCCCGAATGTCCGTGTGTTCCGAAAGTCGCCGTGAAATGCCAGACCTGAAAAGACAAAAAAAATAGATATTGATCAATATAAAATAAAACTGGGAACATCGGAATTATTTCCTTATGTGTAAAAATGTCACATTTTTAACATTCCGACTTCATATGGTCATACATTGTCCTTAATTTGGTGTTACTTTGTTTTAAAGTGTAATAGCTAAGGTAATTTAAAGATGTGCCTCTATATGTGTAATGTACGCGTGCTTGTGTGTTTGTGTGCCGGAGGCAAGGTATGTTGGTGTATTTGCCTCCCTGTGATAGCGCAGATCTGATGCCGACTGTATATCGCTGCCTCACTGAAATACAATGCCGAAGGCGCTCAACACCGCATTCTGCCCGGTCACATAATACTGACAACGGTGGAACCAAGTGAAGAGTATGAACTAACGACAGGTGTATTTAGACAGACACAAAAAAATACAAGTCATAGAAAAATTGCAGAATCAAAACCGATGTAAATCCTAACGGTAGCCGTTGGTGCCGCAGATTAGTTTTGGTAGCAATGCTACTTGATTACAACAATTATGAAACAACTTATTTCAACTTATATTAATCACTCTTGTTAGCCCGGATGCTAGCGCGCGGAGGGTCTAAATGTGGGAGGAAACCGAAGTACCCGGAGAAAACCCACGTGGTCTGGCAGGTGACCCCATACCTTTTCACGTCCGATCGGGGAATCGAACCCCGGCCGCCTTGGTGAAGAAAAAACATATTCTACATATAGCTCACATTAGTCGCCTCATAGATTTTTTATCCATTGATGCACAGACACATATCGGCATATAATGCTGAAAACAAGGTGCTATTGCTATTGCTATTTAAAACCTCCAGATAAGACGGCCTGCCGGTTGTGTAGTACGTATATTGAGTCTGTGTATAACATTGTGAGAAGTATGGATACGTTTTCCCATTGACGTTTCGGTAGTCGATACAATTTCAATACGATATGTAAGCCATGCATAGCACTTCCACTTCATGCGATATTGAATAAACCTGTCATTCTATATAATTACGGTTTTACAACTTTCATTCGTAATATTTAAGTTTTTAGGATTTTCAGACACGGGCAAGAATCGTTCGTCATGTTTTTATTGTGCAATCTCTGACATACACCAATTTATATGCAATTTAATTAAAATTATATCTTCACATCGCTCCCGTTTACTGATATGTCGCGTTAAAGCGACATATAAGTAAACGGGAGCGATGTGAAGATATAATTTTAATTAGATTGATTTATATTAGACGTAAAATTTTAGAATTAAAATTACATTACAATCACAGAAGAAATATAGCATTTCATTTATAATACATGTACTACGAACACAGGGCAAATCATTTGTGTATATTTGAAACCTGGCGAAGTGGAACGAATATTTGAAACCATAATGCTCTGTACCCTTACGTCATCAATTAAAAGTACTCGTATATACGTGACGTATTGCACAATATTACAAATAACCCGGTATCTCTCTGACCCAGGAGCAACAAACCAAATTAAACTTCAGGCAGAGAGGAATAATAAAAACTGATGATATTTTTATCTGACGTGCCTTGCGAGTATATAGATTTGTCAAGGGAAAACGGAATCGTGCGTACGGTCGTCCCAAAACAATATTACAGGCCGATGATGTCAGAACAATAAAACACAGATTACATTAAAGTTGGGCAGACGAACAAGAATACAATCTTGTCCCCGGTAACCTTGACTACGCACCCTTAATACAACACAGAAGCTGGGTCTTTATAAGACATCAGCATCCCATTTCTTTGTAGAAATACAATCAGCGCATACATTACAGTACAGGTTCATAAAATCTACATTTTCCTTTTAGAAATGCAATCATGGTGTTTATTACCGAAGTCAAGCTTTTCTACGAATCAATCATCAACTACAGGACAATGAATCCCTGAATGATTACAGAAATAATAGTCAATGATACACTGTGTCTTTAATCCAACCGACACCCAAATGTCGATCTAGATAATAAACTGAGGGTGTTTCGCGGGGTAATAAATAGTTCTCTTTTTAGGGTAAAAGTTGAGTTAGTTGGGGATATATACAATTCGTTAAATAAGCGGCATCAGGACACATGGTCCATCGACGTTTATACGTGTACAAATGTAGATACTGCACAGAATATATAAGCAGGCTACATTGTATCCCTTTACTTTCAATATGATTTCGGGGTAGCTAGACAGACGCGCGGACGTAGCCTCAGTCCCTTATCTTTTAATTCTATACTGTGCAGATGAGTTGAAGCAGACGAGCGGACAAGTATGATCAAACGTACGCATCAGAGCTGGGTTTTATTACGAAACTGAAACTGAGGCGTTCTTTGAAATATTACTTAAAATATCATATTTTCTGTTATAATGAGTTCTAATTTCCAACTCATAAATAGAGTATATATTTTTTAAATGAACTCACCAGTATTTCACAGTCTCTATGATCCAATATAAATCCTTTTGAAACATGTTTGCTTGTATATATTGTCAAGTGTTTCAACATTGGATCATTGCTTGATCATTTGCTTGCATCATAAATGTAGACATCGCAACGAACGAAAATTCAAACAATGCATAAATAAATCTCCACATCAGAATCAAGACAAGTAAACACGACCTCGGAGTTCGCTTCACTATTATTTAACTTTGGCAAAAGCAAAAACAACAATATTTTTATCCTGTGTAGCACCTGTTAGAATATAGCGCAGGCGCAGAGTAGATTATAAACTAAAAATAGAAAACCACAAAGGGTGTTTTGATATTTGACACATCTAAAGTCTATATATCATAAATAATGTGAATGGGCGAAAAATAAAACGCAATATTATGTTTATCACTATTTGTGCAAAAATTAAAAACAATATTTTAACAAAAACTGACTCAAAACAATTACTCGTTCCTTTCCGATCCCCTTAATTGATTTTCTAAACAGACATGAAGTTGTGAAGAAAATGAAAGGTTTCAACATTTATCTGATCAGAGTTCAGGTTAAATATTCAGTTAAGATGTCTAACACCACACACAAGACAGGCTGACGTCGTTTGTGGTTCCGCAATTACTACTCCAACCACCAAACTTATCAGTGAGATCTAACTTTGCCAGACTTACACGAAAATAAAAACGAAAATATCAAAGATCAAAGGACCTGTGGAGGGGGTAGACTTAAGACAGGGGAGGGGGTAGGGGAGGAATACTGTTTTCATCGGTAATCTTTACAAAATCTCCCCCCCCCCCCCTAACCCAACTCCCCCTCCCCTCACCCAACAGAACGCGCCTGTTTTCGGTAGAACCATGTTGACCGTCAGAGGATAACGCCTAGTTATCATACACATTGTAAAAGCAGATTGAATAATCTTTGAATAAAATAGATTTTGTCGATTCTTACTTTTGTCTTTAACCAACCTGTAGTATTTTTGTTTATAATTGTTGTGTAGCGTATTTGTTTCTTTATATAAATGAACAACGTTTATAGCCTACATTCAGCTGTCAATTGACTGTTTTCTACTCTTTTTGTCATTGAAGACGTGGTATTAATAAATATTATAAATTAAAATAAAAACACTTTGAATTTCCTTTTATGATTCTTTTCTTTGACTATGCGTCAACTTAAACATAATATGAGCAGTATAGCATTTAAAATGTATAAACAATCTGCGAAATCGATTTTAAAATCACCATTCCACCTTAAGGCTTGGTTTCGTATAGCTCAAACCCCTAAAACTCCAGACACCGGAAGTGACGTCAGTGTTAAACTCGTGAGGTCTGGTCTCGTTTGGCCAATTATATTGGTATAAAATAGCACCTGTTAAGGATCCATGTGCTATTAATGCAGGAAGTGGAAAAGGTTTATTAGTGGTCAATATTTTATTGTTTCCGGAACAAAGCCGGGGAAACCTGTTAAACGTGGGCGATTGTTGCTTTGAGAACTAGCAGTCACCGACATGTTGTTTTTTCATTATTGGAAAAGAATACAGAAAAAAATACAAAATCACTTTGGCGTTCTCTTCATGAGCAGATATGTCAACAAAAGACAAGATAAAATCCCAATAAACTAAAGCGGAATCAAACACAGATTATCTGTAAGACTTTCTGCAACGTCGTGGCCATTGCCAGCGTATTGCGTGAATCGACTGGACGACGCGCGCCCTAAACGGCAATGCTTTCAAATATTTTAGAAAATTACCTCTCTGATTTGGAAAATCAGACGTATTTAATATACTTGGAGAGGTTTTATTCTGTAAACTGTCAGACACCTAAATCAATATATTTATATATATCGATAGTGGCTGCCACAAATTTGTCCTCCGAAACATTTTACCGTAATTACTTTAACTCGGGGATACGTGCGTTCCTTCTAAGTGGTCGGGGTCAAATTTCCCATTGGAAACATTGCCTGCGTGTATCATTCCATCTGATGTCGCAATAATCACATTTCAGTCGAGTGTTTTTCGCTTTCTGGAGACAGAACGTCTTCTAAAATATTGAACCTTGCTATATTGTTTTACTTCATGAGCATAAAGGAGATTAAAACAAAGATCTTTCAGCGATTGCAATTTCATCAAATTCATCCACGATACTTGGAAGGGTTTCAACCGCTGACCCGTATAATACAATATGAGAATTCTTACTGTCACGGGAAATCTGTTTCACTTACACTATAAACAAGGCATACATGTTTGTGATTAGAAGTAGGGGGCTCGGCGAGGGTTAGTCTCGTTCAACCAGACTCTTTGTTGTATACGCAATGCAAGCTACGCCCAAAAGAGAATTACGCAGTGATCAAGCGTCTGGTTGAACGAGACTAAGAAGTAGGGGGCTCGGCGAGGGATAGTCTCGTTCAACCAGACTCTTTGTTGTATACGCAATGCAAGCTACGCCCAAAGGAGAATCACGCAGTGATCAAGCGTCTGGTTGAAAGAGATTAAGAAGTAGGAGCTCGGCGAGGGATAGTCTCGTTCTACCAGACTCTTTGTTGTATACGCAAGCTACGTCCAAAAACGAATTACGCAGTGATCAAGCGTCTGGTTGAAAGAGACTAAGTATTTCCCTCTGTTCATAGTTTCATAAATGTTGGGAAAATGCTGTTTCGATCCCTATGTAAAGATTGTTTTGTTACGTGATGCAGACAGCAACGTTCCTGTCATTATATTCTACTTACTTTAAAAAGTATTCTTTATTACAATTGAAATTGATTTTATGAATGTATAATGATTGTTTTCTGTCAGTAAAACCGTATCAGATTGTAAGTTTTGTACAACGCTGTATCAGTATGTACAGTATGTAATTCAAATAAATCTACAATATTTTTTAAAGACGAATTTGAAAAAAAATGGTACACTAGATTCTTTTTAACTTATCTATAAAATTAAGCTTATTATTACATTCATATTCACATTGATCAATTTTGATTTCTTTTTATTCCTTAAATCACTAGTATACGACATATGTTCAAGAGGGAGGTAACTCGATTAGCTATAAAATCACGTAGGCGGTACTTCGATTTCAAGGAGGGAATCAAGAATGGTATTTGATTATATTACACGTACTTTGTCTTCTTCTACGACATTTTCTTAAAATCGTTTTCAAATGGCAGATAGAAGAATAACATTCATTTAAAATGATACAACAGAGTGTGAAAATGCATTGTAATTTAAGAAAACACAGTTTGAAATTACAGTAAAAGTGACATAGGCGATCTCTAACGACTCTTTTTG
Source organism: Chlamys rubida (assembly GCA_032359455.1). NCBI lineage: Eukaryota > Metazoa > Mollusca > Bivalvia > Pectinida > Pectinidae > Chlamys > Chlamys rubida. The sequence goes on along the minus strand of JAUMHH010160871.1, from coordinate 713 downwards.
TAAAGACATTTCCATCTTTTTATATTTAATTTCACACTGATCCCCTTACGGAGCCTCCTTCCACTTGAAGGGTGATCGATTACTACTCCTGAGTTATCGGGGGATGCTTATTGGTTGTATAGCGATTTTCTGATTCGTTAGAAACCAGTAAACACAACAATCTCTTCGATACACCTCTTCATTTTTCTAATGAAAATAATTCATTCGGATTCCATTCGTTTATTCATCAGGTGTCCATATAGGAAATCGATATTATTTGATAAGAAAACCTGATTTCAAATTGGGGAATCGTAATTGACATTGATTTTGTATAACTGAGGAAACATCGACTTATAAAAATTACTTATCAATCTTCAAATGTTCTCGAGTATAGATAAAATTCATTTAAATATGGACGATATGGAGTCTTTTAATTTAATTTTAGATTACGTAAGGCAAATTTAATTCCTCGTCCAATATAGTTTTATTCAATCATTTTCCATCAATTTCGAGACATTGGTAGTTTAACAGTGGAATTAGATTTGACGCTCTAAACCCGGGATGTTACAGAAATTTCGGAACATATCAAAGATGTTTGCCGGAAGCGGAACTCGACAAGTACTTACAACCAGAGACGTATATATATGTAATATATATAATATGGGGCAAAGAAGTAATTCCAACAGTGTGGACAAGTTTAGGTTGTCAAATTTTCGGAGCGATCCGCTCCTTTA
>JAUMHH010160860.1:0-17637 GCA_032359455.1 Chlamys rubida | reverse complement strand
CACATTTAATACAGCACTAAGTAATAGAAAATAATCATTAAATATTAATATTTACATTATATGAAAAATAAAAATAAATAAAAATAAAAACAACGGAAAGGCGTTGGTGAACATGATCTTCGAAGTAAACGATAACGCGCGCCTGGTCATACAGTCTGCCGTTCATTGCGATTATACTTTAAACTTAAAAATCAAAAACAGTCAAAGTTCTATCGTATACGTTTCTCTTTGCTTTGCTTTCGTCCAAATGTTTAAAGCCACAAACACATTGGTGATATCAGATAATACCATGACTCCAACGACTAAAATCAGAAATAACACTGCCATATACCCTAGTCCCGCAGACGACCCCCGGTCATCATGCGCACTTGTTAATTTCCGCCGCGTGCTGCTGAGACCGGACTTATTTACGGACAATTGAGACTGAAGATTGCTTATTTTTTGTTGAAGCTGCCCTGCAGAAATAGCTGTATTTGAAAACGTACACCAACATTGACATTGTTTAGTAGTAGTTCCCTCAAACACGGAAGTCGTGACTGTTGTTTCTGGTACAGTAGTGGAAACTATTGTTGGTAAAGATGTCATTGTTGTAGCAGGTTCCATACAGTTCTGCGTCACGCCTGTGTCGTTATTGGTGATATTTGTATACAAATTGGCGTCAATGGCAACTGAAAACGAGAGTGGTTTCATTCATAATCTGTTACAGTTTAACATGATATTAAAACATGAGTATAGGAACTTCAAATGACGAAAGCCCTTTTGAAAATTCCAAGGGCGACAGATTGACATTTTTTGTGTAACATAGGCGTGAAGGTTACATTTAAAATACATTAAATATATCACTGTAAGACATCTGTCAACCGAATCAAAAGCTGCTTTCAGGTTTTTTCCGCTCTGTAGCTATACCGGTTATTTGTGTTATCTTATCAGATTGTATTATCTTATCCTACTCAGAAAGGCGTATACGCCTTTATTACAAGACCATTCACTTGTACTATCAAAAATATAAAAACAATATCAATTTACCGAAGGCATAAGCAGATATAGCACATACAATGTATATTCCGAAATACTTGTTATAAAGTTAGACTAGTATTCGGATATAAAAGTTATCCTTTATTTTTTAAATTTCCGACACTTTCGTCTAATAGTACAAAAGTATCAATATGATAAGTGTGAATTGCCGTAAAAACACCACATGGAAACATGTAATCCATGAAAAAATCCAAATAAGCAAATTTTCTGTGTGTCAGTACTTACTATTATAGCATTGCCTTATGTAGAGAGTATATCCTGAATCTTCCTGTAGATTTGTAGATACATTAAAGTGGGATAGGCTGAAATCTATGTACAGGTAGCACGTTCCTGAAGCAGGGTTGTATGCATAAGCAATGCATGTCATGTTTTCGCAATTCGCCCGACAGACACTGAAAGCAATGGTCACGTATGTCTGATCTGCGTTGGCTTTTCCGCGCACGTCTACCATTGTTTCCTCACTACATGGAATGCCTGTCAACATAAAAAACATGTAATTGTTTGCACACTGTTAGTGACCAATCGTTTGGTGGAGTCGTTGTATCATTACTCACATACATTAACTGGTAAAATCCGAGGAAATAATGATTTACTCTCGGGGAAAAAAACATTATTTGTATTGCAAATAAAAACTATTACTTTGATGGTCACCAGTATCGTTTTTTAGTAGAGACATGATTCATGATATATACTTTACACCTTATTAATTTGATATAAACACAACCTCTCTAATGTTTTGAATTCGTATAATTACGAGGTTTTATTTTGCACGTCTCCTTCTGGATTAACAATAGTTTAAACAAACTTGGATCTCCTCTTGTCTGGCCCCTAACGTCAGTAAACAGTTGAATGGTACATGTAATTTACATTTGGTATACTGTATCAATTACCAAGTTTTACAGGTGCAGTCACATGTGTGTGTCTTATGTTCATCAATCTATAAATACTTACCAATATGCCATCGGTAAAAAATTTACAGAGTTGTTTCGTACTTAATATATCGGTTCCAGTTTGTCTTTTGTCTTTTTGAAAGATCATGTTTTGTAAGCATCACTCAAATAAGGGGGGAGGTGGGAGGGGACATACAGTGTAATACTGTGATTCGGTCACTGTAACCGTCACCTAAAGGACGGCTAAATAGAACCTTCCTGGTTCGGGGGGAAATAGCCCTGTTGTATTTCACTGTACGTTATTGGAAGAGGCGACCAATGTGGGGACACTGAAGGACTGGGAATGTTCTCTGTGTCTTCTGCTAGGGGGACATTGTGGAGGTTAAACATGGTCTGCTGTCCTATTACAGCACTTGAGTTATATTCAATGGTGTCTCCCTGTGTACCCGTCTGCATGTGAACTTTAATTGTGTAAGGACATAGAGTCATTTAGGACGGATTCAATAAAGTAAGTTAAGGATATTTGGATGAAAGTGCAGGCCTAATGTACTGAAAACAATGGATGTAAATTAAATCAAACATCACATATTACCTCAAGAAATGTTGATTTACTTTCATGTTGTCTAGTTGTTACTAGAAATACTCATTTTTGTTGTAAAATTACTCACCGTCGTCATTTTGACAGATGTAATATTTATTTTCTGAGCACAACGATGTATGCCAATTTCGGTGAATTCCTATTTCTTTTCTGAAAACACATTGTTTGGTTTCTGGAGTGACGGGTTCGCTTGGATGCCAATCACTGTATGCTGTGAGGTTCGAACAATCGCTTGACCAGGCAAATATGTATTCCCCGGTACCATTATTTACAATACCGGTACAAAACAGGCCAATCCAGAAGTGGGAAGAGCTGAAAATATAACATACACATAGACAGTAAATAGATAGGTTAAATGGATCGGTTATTGAAAAAAATTGTGAATGCTTTTCTCAAGATTAAACAAAAAACAACAAAAAAAGAAAAACTAAGAATAACCATGCATACTTTTGAATTTGTACGTTGTAAATAAAATAATTATAATTCATTGAAAAGATTTATCAACAATGTATTAATTCTAATATCAGATGTATTTTATCATATACGCCGCAAACATTAGGTGGCATGGTGTAATGTATCTTGTGTGAATTTTAAAAAGAATATTTTGTTTTGCTAAAGAGCAAAATATAGTGTGTTTTAGCAGTATTTGATCATCCCTATCTTTTTCCGTTTACAACGTATTCTCTCGATCAAGAAAAATCTAGCTAACGGCTATTTAGATAAAGCATACTTAGAATACTGGCATCAAATTATGTTTTCTTAGTCTTTGTTCCATTAGCCTTTAGCTTAGTCGCGATGTATTTGCTCTGTTTTGATTTTGTCTAAATCTTTCCTGGATTTCATGGTCATTGAAATGCCAAGAAATAAACACGTTTTAAGTAGGAATGTTCATTTTTTTGCTTAAGCAAATGGCGTGCACTTACATAAATGCTTGTGATAACCATGGCTCCATTACACCAAGATCATACACAGCAGCAGTTGTCTTTGTCGTGCTGTCGTTAAACAGATTCCCGCCATTCATCCCACATATGGCACGCGCTTCATTCCATGTCTTCTGATTTGTCATAAACGTCAAAGTCTGCCTTCCGCCCTCTATAAATTGAAGGATGCATGTCATTTCTTTTTTCTTTAAATGTCACGTTTGACCCTTGGGCCGAGTCTAATAACAAGTGAATTTGAAAATTACTCTTTTGAAAATGAAAATGCATAATAACGAAGATATATGCGACGAAATATGCACCTTTTTGTATCATATATGGAGGGTTACTGCAACAGCTAATGTAATTTAAAAGGGGTACCGCCTTGGCCATGCAAAAGCCACTTCGAACTGTCATCTCGCCTAAACGTCACATTCTTGACAAGGAGGCATGAGTTTGCAGCCGGACACATTTCCCTGGCAAGGTCTAAACAGATAATGGCATCCAAAAAGGAAGTTGAATATCAGAAGGAGAAAGAAACATGTTGCAATTGGGAAGGTCATGCTGCCACGTCAAACTTATGATATTTGCATTGGAAGACACTAACAATTATTTAACACTCCATGCCACTGCCAAGATAACCCTAGCAAGTTCTAATGTCATTCATATCAGCTATCTTTGCCACGGCCAAAGTGTTAGCATCATCATATATGATTGCTTCATAACTACGACTTTCGTTTTTATTTACTTAACAGTAGTATCTGCTGCGAGTGAGTCTAAGCTAGCCCCTCTGAATTAAAATTTTAAAAAACTTGATTAGAATCACTTCTTCGTTTAACCGAGATCTTTTCATTCCTTTCCGTTTTCAGTCATTCCTCCAATTTTGTTCCATCTACTTTCCTTCCATTTCCGTTCATATGTGAAAGAAACGTTTCGTTGCGTTTTTGTTGCGTACCGTTCCAAATAGTGAGTTTATGTTCGTTCCCTTCAATTTAGGCATTACTATCCCCTCGAAACGAAAGTGCGAGAGAATATTGTTACACTCTTTGTCATCGCTCTAGTGAATTCATTTCTGCACGGAATTTAATGAAACTTCATAGACGTAATTTGTAACGCAATGTGAACAAATGCGAATTTGGGTTTCTACGGTGAAGGTCAAGGTCGCTGTTACTATTTTTAGAAAAACATTGTCATCGCTCTTGTGACTTCATTCATAAACGGAATTTCATGAAACTACATACAAGTAATTGTTATGGCAATGCCTTGAAGAAGATCACGTTGTGGATTTCTATGTTGAAGGTCAGGGGGCAACTGTAACATTTTTTAGAAAAATCGCTCTACCAACTTTGAATAAGTCTACTGTGTTAAAGGTCAAGGTCACTTTTACTATTTTAACTTCATTGTCAACGCTCTATCGACTTCATCCCTCAATGGAATAAAAATCTATCATCCATCGAAGAATGCAGTCGCTTGAGCAGATACAGAGACATTATTAAATTATCTGTTAATTTCTTCAAACATATGTCACACACTGTGTGAACGCGATGGGATTTGTACCACTTGTGATATCTTGTTTACTTAACATTATTATCTACTGCGAATTATTCTGAGCTAGACCCTCTGGATTCAAATGGAAAATCGTCGAGTCACTTCTTTTCCGTGTAACCGAGATCGTTTCATTTCTTTCCGTCTTCATTTATTCCTTCCATTTCGTTCCATCTGCCTCCTTCCATAGTATGTGGGTGGGGGAAAATGTTTTTTCCGTTGTAGTCGCGTTCCGTTCTAAATAGTGAGTCTTTTTCGTTCCATTCCATTCAGGTATTGTTTTATTCCGTATTAGTTTTGTTTTCATTCCGTTTTTATTCTATTCCGTCTGTCAACTGAAATGCTAACATCCTTGTAACATGTGACTTTATACGTCAAGTGTACACAGCACTAGTTAATACTGCATGTTATATACCTTACAGAACGTTGCTTTCGGATAGCTATGTGTACAAGATTGTTATATCGCAAAAGTATAGCATGGGACCCCAAGTACAATAAAGGGTTATCTTCTGTGCACTTGTTTTTTCTTTCTTTTACTGGACCTAATGACCACTTCCTAGGTGTGGATTGGCGATAAAGAACATAATAGTAATACTAATAGCATCAGTGCCCTTCTCTTGTGGTGACAGAAGACGTAAAGTTAGATTGATGCCATCGCCACCTCATGCAAGCTGGTAGTGAGAACAAGATGACCGTTCAGGACGTCATAATATCGTCAACCATCTCCTGCAGGTCGGGGATTGAGAACAAATAATACACCTGTTGTTACCCGCATCATGTTTTGAGAAACATTTAGGAACCCCTCTACATGTGGATAACAAAGCCACCATAATAAATCTACTGTACCCATTGCAACATCTGGGATCTTCTCTTAAACTCTACTTCCTTTTCTGTCCTACATCCGTGCTTGGCAATACATCACATTTTGCTTCGTCTTCGCCCAAATGAGACAGACAACGGGTTCATTACCAAAAAAATTAAAATCATATTTGATTTTTCCCGATTAACTTTCAGCATTTAGGCAAATGGCAACAACTTGCCGAACCATTGTGAGTATAATGTGACCAGGTGAAGTGCTATGCTCTGTGCCTTGCAATGGATGTAGCACTCTAAAGTCGACATCAGATCCGCAAGCAGTCAAATAAACCTACATAACGCCCTTATCACACATACACACGGGCACGCATAAATTCCATACACGGAGGCACTCCCTTGAATGATCTTAGCTGTTCTCTGTTAATAGGACGTTCAACCTTATCAAACCAAACTGTGTCAATCTAATTAATTGCAGTGATACCACACTTCAAAGTGTTTAAGAGTACACTATCTTTTGTGAACGACATTAGCTGTTGATAGGACGTTAAACGCCGTACAACCAACCAACTATCTTATACACCGTTTATATAAGTATAAACTTACCTGTAGACGCCCTTAACAAACGCATCATAACACAAAACAGAAGTTCAGTATTAGAGAGCACATATTTATGTTTTTCTTACCTGATCCAAACAAATGCGCCATCATCACAACCATCAGATACTGCAGCAGGTGCTGCAAATAACGAAAATATGTCTGTCAGTTGGTCGATACATGTAGGTGCGGGGGAGTGGATATTTAAAAACTAGGACAACCTGAAGGTATTATCAGTATACGGTATATTGATTTCATCGAAACACCAGTCGTCGGTGTTTAAGACAGTTTCCGACGTCTGTATACACTATTATTATTAAACGTGCTTAGTGTAATGACCTAATGACTGATATGTCCATAATGATCTACAATGATTCGCGCCATGGAAATGAAGCCGCATTATTTGCTAGAGTAAAAAAAACACTTTTTCGAAGTCTTGGATACCTGTTGTCAATCATCAGTGAACGATATCGTCATGTGACCTTTCATGTCGGACAAATATAGATCCTCACACAAATAAACAGTATCCATCTGACGTTGATATTGTCGCAACGGACCATAATGATTTGCATGACCTAGAAGCGCCTTTATCAGTAAATGAAGTGGCTTTATCTTTTAAAGTAATTGACTTAGCTTAATGTACCTCACAGGTCTGATAATTACCATATATTTTTAAGTGTTCATCTATAAGAGAGATTCATTTGAATAACGACTTCAAATATTTTGCTATTGATCTAGTGCCTTTATACATGAGCTAAGGTACATACTGGCTTAGGTTCCAAACTGATGTAACTACGTGCTAGTTATTGCAACCTCCAGATTATTAGGTGTTTTAATACATTAAAGCAATGCTCCTAACAAGTATAATTATGTAATTAATATAGCATCATAACAAGTATCATTATCACTCCTCCCCTACATAACATCGTGTCTGAATGGACTACTAATGATGGCTACAGATATTCACAGATAACGACATATATTTACAAATGACGACAGACATTTACAAATGACGACAGACATTTACAGATGAGGACAGCTCATTAAACTAGATAAAACACTACCGACATTATGAAGATAAGGGCTCTCGAGATTAATAGTTGAACTGAAGATTTCCCACACCGAGGCCGGTTTCAGAATTTCAATAAATGTGTTATCCTTTAAAGCGCTTTCAAATGTAATCATTTGGTAAATTGGTGAAGCTATACACAGATTAATTGAAAACTTAACGTTCTGGTAAGTAGACCACAGACTCTCATTATTTCGCGTTATCATTTTCAATTGGACGAATATAGAACCTTGATCATCCTTTACAAATAACATGCTACATTTTTTATTTATAATATATATCATATAGTATTTCAAATGTTTCACTTTTCTTAAAAACAAATAGTTATACTCAAAAATAAACTCGAAACTAGATACACTCGAATGTTATTCTTCTTTTTAACATATCTGTAACATACTTTGTCATGTTATATATGGCACTACACGAAGTAGACGTTTTAGATGTTATAGTTTCCTTAATGCGGGATGAATTTAGTTTCATTCTTTTTTTCTACTTTTCTAGAATCGACCCCTTTTCTTAAGTACGTTGAAGACCACATGAAACGAATGATGTGGATATCACATCACTTTTAAATAATGTATCAAATAATGTATCAAATAATGTATTCAATCCAATCCCGTTAATTTCAAATGCAGAAAAATATATGTTTTGTATGTTTGGCGTGACTGGCATGAAATGCAAGATAAAGAATAAAGATGCGGGAATTCGATGGTTTTCAATACAAATATGTATTTCTGTTTATTTGTTTCTATTTACATACATTGTATGTCCGCGTGCACGTCTGATATTTCACACTTTTCTGAAAATTATAGACGTTCTTGTCAGGAGGCCTGTTGATGAAACAACCTTCCTAATTCTCAGAAAACTGTTTTAAAAACTTAGACAACTCTATATTTGGTCTCTGTACTAATTGGTCGTAAAAATATCTTCCATGTATCCTTATACCGACACATCACCGGTAGGGACAGCTTGTGTGTCAATTACTGTAACGTTGTTCCCTTTAAATATTACGGACATTAATGCACCCATTACTTAAGTGATTTAATACGTTCATACAGAAGGCTGTTGTAAAAGCATAGTACATCACAAGGAACCAATTTCACCGTATTCAATATTTAACATAAGAAGTCGAAAAATCCTGTTAGAACTCTTCACAACTGGACAGAATAGTTTGGAAATGTGAGATGATGGGTGACACTTTTTGGACCGCCAGTTATAAATCTTGATATTTTATTAATTTGTTATTGTTGTCTTATTTCATGGTCTTGTATATATAATTGTTTTAATGCACAAATAATGTAACCGTGAATATAAATACGAAGTAAGAATGCGCCTATTTAAAATTTAGCATTCGATGCAAAAAGACACAAAATAAAAATGTTACAGTACCAAATTTCTATTTCTTTTATTTAGGCTCATAAGTGGCACTAGAGAACCTTACGGTCGAAGAATAAAAATAAAACATTACGAAATGCTCCGAAATATATGTAGAATAAAGTGTAAAGGAAATGTATCCATAAAACATGTTTTAACGTTACACATTTCTGGCTACAGCAAGCAGTATCTTCTCACCCTAGTATCTAATATCAACTCTATCATGAAAATAATTCTTAACTGTCTGAAACGGAACTTAAAATATCCTCACTTCAATATATCTTCCATTGTAATCATCCAAAAAAATGTAACTGGTACGAAACGGAAAATATGTAATCTAAACACTCACCTCTTCCAGTTAACTTTCATGTATTTTACAATATAGGTGTCTATGTTTACCTTATCACACACTTATTATTCATGAAAACATCCATGTGTCATTGATCCTCCTCTTTGCTTGCAAACAAAAACATTATGTTGCAGAGGCTTCTGATGAGATTCCCTCGGGTGTTGTTGGGGTTAACCCTCGGGTGTTGTTGGGGTTAACCCTCGGGTGTTGTTGGGGTTAACCCTCGGGTGTTGTTGGGGTTAAGGATGATCCCTTATCATTGTTGGTCGAGTTCTCCTGAGGAGTCACGTTACGTTCCCTTAGAGTTTTTAAACCAGCCTCTTATATATCTTTATAAATGTTAATGAGAATTTTCTCGTTTTTTTATCAAAATTGTGTTCAAGTTATCAAATGCAAGATTAAGAAATAACAAAAAAACTACAAATATATGCGCTATATAACATCTGCATTCCAAATATAAGTATTACCGTAAAACACGCCGGTGATTGCACCTTCAAAATTCTAAAAATAGATACAGTATTCAAAGACGAACATTTCTGTTTATTTCAAACAACTTGCCCAAACTTAGTGTGGTTTGTGCAGGTTTCTGGTTTATTGTTGTCCCTGTCAAATAATGATTCAAGCAATACAATATGTTAAGGAAGCATGATAAAATGCATCTTACCTGCAAACGTATGTATCGAACCATGGCTGTCCTCACACCGTGCTCTCCCTGGGAAATATACAGTTTTTTAAAATACTCTCTGGTAGTGCCAATTATCAGGATCGATAAATCATTACATCCTTACCACCGAAGCGTCAGAGGTACACGACGTTGATCTCCTACTTAACAAAACACGACAACTTTAAAGTCACTTCAAAGAGACAGAACTCATTCATTATGTATCCTAATGTATCCTAATGTATTAAGAATGTTACTGCTTGTCCCGTCATCAATATCAGTTCTGTTTCATCCCTATGAAACATGGAAATCCTTACACAAACAAACAATGGATGTTTTGATATGTATTTTTCCCACTGCATGCATGATTGATATAGGGGTATTCTTAATACGCCATAAAGCTTCCGATCTTTTAATATCACTCGACTTAAGTGGAATGTAATGAATTCTATAAGAGTCTTTCAATAGACAGAAACCTTTCATGCTGATATATATATAGGATGATAAAGCCTGTGTCATCATCAATATAAGTTCTATTTCATTACGTGGGGAGACTATATCTATTAAAGACAGAAATTCCTTCACAAACAGACTATGGGTGTTTTGTGCGCAGTGTATGCATTATAAATATCAAAACATCATCGCACGACTACAGAATATTCCACCGAATTCTATCAGAGTATATTATTAAATTATGTAGATATGCAGAACATTTTGGTTCTACCGCCGAGCATCCTTGAAGGTTAGGGGAAGGATCCCACTGCCCGTCGTAAAAGGCGACTATTATGGAGTCCCTGCGGAATCAGAGGTATTCTTCTGTGTTTTCTGGGTTCTGTTCGGTAGTTGCAATTCCTTGCTTAAACCACATTCCTGCTTAAAGCATTTAAAAAATGTACATGAAGGGTTATCCCAACAACAGGTTGACCCGTTTTCAGTATAATGTGACCGGGTGGAGGGCTGTGCTGAGTGGCTTTGGTAATACGAATGTCATTGGGAAAGCACTCTTAATTCAGCGCTATCACAAGGAGACAAGTACACCAATATACCCTGCCTCTAGAATACATACACGTATACATTACATCCATGGAAGCACGTCCTCTAATGGCCAAAGCTATCAATAGGACGTGGGACAAAATAAGATCAGGACGTATTGTAATTTATAAAGGGCCTTTCAATCCCAACTTTAATAATACTCGGTGTATTTAATATAAAAGAACGGTTTATGCTTTTAGAATTACTGTTGTACATGAAATTTACGAAAACATACGTTAGGATAATATATGACTCCATGATATACGGTGTGATGAATCCATTACATAACTTTTCTTTATGACACACGTGTACTAAACCCTTCAGCAACGCTGATCGGCTGGTGTCGTGTGAATTGTATCCGTACGCCTGGAAAATACCTACTTTTTTTACCGCGAAAACTGGCGACAGGCTTAACACGCTTTGAGCCGAACTACGCACTAGGTTGTGATAAAACGGTATATAAGAACCTCGAATTATTATTATTATTAAGACCAAGTCCATATAACCAAAACATTCCTCTGAATCAGATAATGAAAATCACCTGTCATAATTATAACTCAGACCGTAAAAAATTACATCTAGGTGAATGAAACTAAACACAAGAATTATATAGAAGATCCTCTCTAACAAAACTGTGACACAGAACAATCCGTTGAAGCTATCGTCGAAAATCACGAGGACAATCCAAATCACTGCCAACAAATCTGCCATAAACACCGTCTTATATTAACATTGTGGAGACATTCCTGGTGGAATATTCAATATAACCATTTGATCAGCAGTGGATGAAAGGTATTTCCATTGTGTAAAATACCGACAGTAGATGAACTACGATTCTCTATTTTCGTGACGTCGCGTCCGAAGTCACAAACAAACAGTCGCTCAGGCGCTAGCAAATTAACGATTTTGTTGTACATATATTTTATTAACAATAACAATTTATCATTTGTTAACTATTTCATGTTTCTCAAATATCTGAAGAGACGGCTATATACAATACAGGAAGTCAATTATAAGTATCCAGGGTATGTGTTGGATTTTATTTTTTAGAAAAACGATTGTTAATGCGTCATATGATAAAATAATCTGTCAATGCTTTTGCGAGCTTCCAACGAAAATGAAAAATTCAACACCCGTATCATAAATCTTATGTGAAGGGAAACTCATTACAGATCCTTTGGACCGTAAATAAAGTGACACCATTCAATTTATACCGGCGCTTCCTCTTTGTGTGTGATTGACTCTAGACGTGGTGGACTATTGTGTGTATATTCTTTAAAAGCAGTCGTGTGATAAATCAACCGGAAATGTTGTCAAAGACATTTAATGTAGTAAACATGTAAGTATAGATTGACATTTGTTATCGATCAGGCGATGTCAACCCCTTTTCTTGTAATTTATATACATAGCTGGATTTGCATTTAATCAATAATCGTGTACTTAGGAATGCATCGTGTCGACATTTAACTGTTACATCTTTTTTCTTCATCTTTCACTGTATATCGATTTATTAGTCAACTTTTGAAGCAAATAATGATAAAACATTCGCATTATAATAACCTTTTATACAATATGATAAAAACAAATTAAATAAGATAATTCGAATAAACGCAAGCAAGCAAAATATAAATGACGGCTTGTCCAAGAAAAAAACACCCGAATACCGAAGGGTCAGCCAAATGGTTATCCTCAAAAACTTATGAAATATGAACCCAATACGGATTAACATTGACACCCCTAAAATACAAAAAAACTACATTGTAGGTATCCGGAACGGTAAGTGTTTATTGCTTCATCGATGACACATGTAAAGAAAATATAGGTTACATCATGGTCATTTTACGACTTTATAGTGTGAGTGACAACAAGACAACAAATAACAAAGCCAGACTAATGAGCATAGTAAGAACGTTGACCATATCAACAAAGAAATGGCGTATTTCGTATTAGGATCATTATGGTGACCTTAAAACTTGTCCATAGTCTTTATCAATCTGCAGGCAGTAATCGACATCTATCACGATACTTGGAGCAATCTTAACAGCAATACACACTCTACTGTGACATGTAAACACCGAACATCTGGCAAGCAGGGGTGTTACTTTCAAATAAGGGAAAGTTCAAGAAAAGCAACAAAAACGGAAATAGACACGTTTATTGAACGGCGTTAAAAGCCGTCTCAGATTGTCATGTTCTAAGATAAAAGAGTCTATATCCTTGAATTCAAGTTCAGAAAGTTATATGTGATTGATGAGGTCAGGGAAGTTCCTATTATAAGACAGCACATGGTAGATATATCTGAAAGTGAAGTTGAAAGACTTTGCAAGGTATCGTCTGTTGTCAGTCCTGATTCAGCTGCATACTAAAAAAAGGTCGATCAGAAGAGGGGCAGAGTTCACACAGGAATGCCTACAACCTGCTTGAAAATCTTGCCAACGTACCAAATAAAGATATTATCACCCAGGAACTAAATCATTCTTACGATAGAGCTTTTTTACGTTTTTACTATAAAAAGTATACAGCCATATATTTATATCGCCATTCGCCCTTTTGGTAACAAGACCTTCAGTTTGGTATGAGGTATGGCAGTTTTTGATTGCCGTTCATGTTGCTTTTTATTATATTTTCCACAGTGTCTCAACATCAGGGATTGAGGAAATAACATTTCTCTGTTACCAACAGCATAGTGTAAGAGTAAACTAATGTTGGAACCCCCCGGAGAATTGTTCCTGAGGCCTTTACTTGGGTACAGGAAATCGACCTTACTAAATCTTAAACAATAAGATGGAATATTTTCTCTCCTTGATTAATTTCTTTTCATTTCTAAACGCCTTACTTGGAAAGATCCCCCCATGTTTTGGTGTTGAGCGATCGCACAAGCGTGTGAAGCTTAGTGTTCTGTTTCCAGACCGGGGCAAACCGTTGTCCTTAAATGATACTTTCTGTTCTCTGTTTCATGTTTACCTTTTGATGTGTCGAGGTTAGAAATGTTTTACCCGTTTTTCAGTGTAATATGACCAGATGTGTGCCTTCATTATTGTCAATCAGTGAGGTAGCATTCTAAAGCGGGTGCGTTCTTTCGTATCTCCACATTCAAAGCTACGTTTGACGGTCTACGCATTATAATGTTGGTACAAACCAATGAAGCCAGATGCAATGATTCCGCGGCTAGGTCTGGTCAGAAGCGACTTTATTGTATCTGAGTATAAAGCATAATCTCATATTCTAATTGTACTAATTAGGTCACCACACATATTATTTTGACAACCAGCAGTCATCAGACAGTTTTGGTTGTTCAAAATATTGTGAAGACATGTCATAGATTATTGGACCGCTCAAGTGCCACCATTTATGTCATATAATTGAAACTCAATCCCTACCCTGTTTATATCAGATAGATAAAACTTAATTCCTTGTTTTTATTTTTTAAAATGTATTACCAGTTTAACGATATAGTTATAGCCAATTTTTCCAAAGGCAATTGAATAGAGGAGCTGTGATATTCAACCAAAGTCCACGTGTTTAGCTGTACCACACTTATCTGCCAATATCATTCATACAGCAATTACTATCTCTGAACCCTGTTTGAAAAGGTTAATAATGCTTTCCAAACGTTGCCCATATATTCAAGACTTGTTATTTATATGTGATGAAGATATCATTGTAATCCTCGGATACATATTTGACATATTGCTTATCAAATAAGACAAGTGATAAAACCAATTACCGTATATGGTAGTTTACCTCGTACTACCCGAAAACAGTGAGAATACGGACCTGCCTCGTTTGTTTTGGATTCCGATTTCTTTACCACTCATTTCTCAACCTCGTCTTTCAAGTATTATCTCAGTTTCATCTTAGATTTTATTAAAAACGTTTAACAATGATTTGTTGGAACCAAACTGTAAACAAATCTGTGACGACAGCTTATCTTTGTATATTACATTTACGTATCACGGAATGCAAACACACTTAACTCTGTCTCCTGGTAAATATGACGCTTTACCTCGATCTTTCCATTTCCTTTCTGCCTCCAGGTCTTCTCTGCGTTGTCTCTATATCATAACGTTACCGCGATAGGCGTTATGCTTACGTGTCATGTCCGTTAGATCGTACTTCACACCGGATTATAAGTCGCCCGAGCATTCTGTGGAAATCAGCTATCATATTATCTTAGCTCAGTTTGAATCATGATGCAATTATGCTTGCCTTTTTAATTATTTCGATGTAGGTGGCAAAATATGTTCTTCCTAATGCTTCTCTGTGGTGATGAAGATCAGTTCATGAGAACTGGATAGCATTACTATAAAAATATGAATGATAGATATAACCATCATTCCGTCACTGTCTTCCAAAAGGGCGGAATTAAGAATATATTCCAGCTGTTACCAACTGCATGTTGTTTCTTACTCGAGAACACCCTGAAGGATTTGGGATTTGCTATAGTTCGCTCTACTTTGGGACACAGACATGATCAAAATCTGCATCCCCCAATGCAACATTTGTGATATTATTTTTCTCTCTGTTTCCTTACAGCTTTTATTTGTTTGCTGGCGACATTCTTGGCAACAACTACTGTAACTTATGCCGGGACATACCAAAGTCCTAAAAAATAGTAGTTATCATCTGATAAACGTTCTGTACTTAGGTTAATTAGGATAACTGGTTAACCTATTGCCAGTATAATGCCTTTGGCATTGTAGGTTAGTGAGGTGGCACTACATGTACAAAGTCGGCATCAGATCAACGCTATCAAAAGGAGGCAAATACACGATCATACAGCCTCCAAAACATATATACATGTACACACATAAATTAAACATATGAAAGCACGTCCTTAAATGACCTCGCTTATTAATAGCACATTAAATCACATAACACTAGGCCAAAACAATACTGTCATCATATTAGTTATGTAATGTTCATTAATCATGTTCATTAACATGTCAGTGAGTGTCAGTGCTCTAAATATCGATACGTGCTTTAGTTAAGGATTGAATCTTGCTTTGGTCGATTTCATGGGGTGATTAATTGAGTAGGTCTTGGAACAAATTTATTCAACTAGGAAGCAGTTGATGTTGAATTCGTTTCAAGACCAACTCAATGCATCACCCCATTAAATCGACCAAAGCAAAATCCAATCCTTATATTTCAATCAACATGTGTTTTTTCAATAATTGGAACTTGTGAAAGTCCATTCTGATAGTTTGTCCCATATTTTGGAGCTTGTGCAAGTCTACGTATTGACGTAATGTAAAAAAAAGTCCCGCTTTGAAAGAGCATTAACAAAATGATATGATACACTGATAGTTCATTACAGCCAAATTATGAAGAAACAAAACACAAAATCGTTTCTTAAACGTCATATTGAATTTTTAATGCATGCACAAGTTTAGATATCAAATTTTCTAACGCGTCATTGCGAAAGAATAATGTCCAGACGCGGTGCGCAGGCTCAGCTGCGAGTCTAAGGCAGCCATCTTTTTAAAAACTCCAAGTGGTGAGCCGCTAAATTTCGAGGTTCTACATCTTCTGGAATATGAAGCTGCAGTAATTGAATTTCAAATTAAACAGGAAACCAGACCTGGCTTGAAAGGACGAAACATTTTGAAATGTTTGCTGTTCGACTGCATTTATTGATACTGCAATATTAATATCAACGTTATTGTCGGCAGTACATGAATTGTGACTACCGCTAGCAAAAGCTGATACTATTTTGTTGATTGATCGTTTTTGGTTACTCGAACAATTTCTTGTGTAGCTTCAATATAAATGTAAAATCGGATACAAATGGTATCTTGTTTGTTGAAAATATCAATAGTTATCTCCCTTCGTAAAATCTAAAAATGTGTATTCATACGCACAGGCAATGTTAATCTGGTCAATTTCATCGGCAAATGAAACGGGTAACATTTTGCAGTTGCTTTGTGTCCAACGTAAATTGAACTAAAAATATTTTCTTACAAACTACGGTTTATGTTAATGTCTTCGAAGAAGCGAAGGGCAGATATCAGTGCAGGTGTCCGTATTGTCTATCCCGCTTATAACTATCTGTGAATGTCATTGTTGCTATGATTCACAGCTATGTATTAGAGTTGGTAATCTTGTATCATTAAGACGTTTATTTATCACATTTTAGTCTGACTTTTCCCCTATTTTTTGGGGCATCTTTCGGAAAGCAGTTTCTCTTTCAATTAACATTAAAAAATAACCTCTTCATTTTATTTTTAATGTTAAGTAGTAGTATTTCAAGTCTATATAAATAAATTCAGTATGCTAAAGTTTACATAAAAAAAACATTCTGTCATTTTCTTGAAGTAAGCTAATTAGCTTATTTTGTATCTTATAACCCGCCATTTAAACAAATAACTTTCACAACATCCCGGAATGAAAATGTACAATTAAGGACCTTAATAGTAAAATTCTGATACGCTGATTCAACATTGATATCTAATTTAACTAAGACAGGTTTGAAATTTTGCCTTATAAATGTGTTCCTATTGACCCGAAATACGGGTGATTATTCAATCTAATCATGCTCTGCTGGTATTCAGTGTTATGTATTGTGGTTTGGCCATCGTGAACATCGCCGGTTGCCACCCGGTTTATTCAGTATATAGCATAAATTAATGAAAGTTATAAATAAAATTAATTCGATATTCCTATAATTCCCTTTGACCTTAAGGTCATAGGAGTGTATTGCTAAACGGAAATAGGAAGTACATCCCTAGTTGAAAATCCAATGTAGGGAGACAGT
>JAUMHH010160849.1:0-13413 GCA_032359455.1 Chlamys rubida | reverse complement strand
ATTGTTTTATTGTGGTCTACCTCCTGTCCACGTTTTGTTATTGTTTTATTGTGGTCTACCTCCTGTCCACGTTTTGTTATTATTTTATTGTGATCAACTTCCTGTCCACATTATGGTACTTACTGATTGTGGTCAATCAATCTATATTTATTGTCCAATCACCATAAACCTTTATTTAATGTAATTTCATTACACAATGTATTAGGTAATGAATATTAATGCTCATTCTAATCATATATGCGTTATATGGAGTTGATATGAAAGAGAAATAGGGTTGATCAACGATTTATTACTTCCATTAAAATCGACAAACCGCTCCTATCAGTAGCGGTTATGTAAAAATAACAAACGCAACTTTAGAAATAAAATGTATTTCTATTTAGAACCGCACGTGTATGGGTGTGTGCACGTGTGTGTGTGTGTTGCTACGGATTGATCAAAGATCCCAATCTGCACTATCAACATATAATGACCGATTTACCTAAGTGATTAGTACACTTTTCATTGTATGCATGTCCGGTGCATAAAGTTGGCAGAAAGCAGTGATCGAGTACAAGTAGCTCGGTTGATAGCGCACTGTCCTTTCACCAAGACGACTGGGGTTGGATTCTCCGATCTGGAGCGAAAAGGTATTGACCTATCAGACAACGTGTTTGTATACATTATTCGTTTACTCTGATGACCTCCCACATAAGACCGGTGTGTGCTTTTACTCCGGCAATCAAGAGTGTGTTTGAAAAGGTGATTGCGTAATTGTTGTAAAATAAATTAATTGTTTTTACGAAAGTTAGCATCATTTGCGATTTATTATGACAAAACACGTGATTCAGTAACATTCTCAAACTTCAGTCTATCTCTACGTGACCTGACGTTTGGTGATTTTTATATTTACATTTAAGGCAATATTTTCTGGAGAGTAGAACTATCAAAGAAGCGCTCCGGAAAACCGACAATTACAGCCCCATGTATATAAAAAAATATATCAGGTTGACTCTTTATGTCTTGTATCTTCGGTAATTCTAATTGAATCCAATTGATGATAATTGTACGTGAGGTGATTGATAGCCCGAATATCGACATGCGAAATCAATTAATTCAAGGCAGCATCAATGTCGTACGGTCCATGTTTTCTCTTATGTGGGTAGGTGAACTACAGGTCAACACTGCAGGGGTTCACACTACGATACTTAATGCTGAATGATCAATGATAGCATGGATAAATTCAAATTTCTACTTAGGATCGTATCATAAGACTGTAAAAAGGAGTTTAAAAAAAATTAGAGCCCAAAGTTTTCAAATATTACAAGCTTGAAAAATAAATTGTAAAATGTAAAATACCAAATATACCAAAGTGTCAACACAAAAGTACCAAATATACCACAGCGTCAACACAAGTGCCAAATAGACCACCGTGTTAACACAAGTACCAAATATACCACCGTGTTAACACAAGTACCAAATACAACACAGCGTCAACTCACAAGTACCAAATATACCACCGTGTTAACACAAGTACCAAATATACCACCGTGTTAACAAAAGTACAAAATACAACACAGGTACCAAATACAACACAGCGTCACCACACAAATACAAAATATACAACACAGCGTCACCACACAAATACAAAAAATACAACACATCGTCACCACACAAATACAAAATACAACGCAGCGTCAACACACAAGTACCAAATACAACACAGCGTCAACACACAAATACAAAATACAACACAGCGTCACCACATAAATTCGAAATACAACACAGCGTCACCACAAGTACCAAATACAACACAGCGTCACCACACAAGTACCAAATATACCACCGTGTTAACACAAGTACCAAATACAACACAGCGTCACCACACAAATACAAAATACAACACAGCGTCACCACACAAACACCAAATACAACACAGCGTCACCACAAAAGTACCAAATACAACACAGCGTCAATACACAAGTACCAAATATACCACCGTGTTAACACAAATACCAAATATACCACCGTGTTAACACAAGTACCAAATACAACACAGCGTCACCACACAAGTACAAAATACAACACAGCGTCACCACACAAGTACCAAATATAACACAGCGTCACCACACAAGTACAAAATACAACACAGCGTCAACACACATACCAAATACAACACAGCGTCACCACACAAGTACCAAATACAACACAGCGTCAACACACAAGTACCAAATATACAGAGTGTTAACACACAAGTACGAAATATACCACAGCTACTGGTCTACGGCACGCCCCACATTGGAGACAGTTCGAATCCAACTATATTCTTACGTGAACCAATTTCTATAAACACGAAGTAAGAAAGCACCTGTTGGAAATAGTGTTTGTTGATGCAGAAGCCATACAAAGAAAATATTTTAATGTGTTGTAAAATATAACCAACGTTACTTAAATGGAACGAAGTAGACATTGAGATTACAGAGGCTCACATTAGATAGAAGAATGTACGACAACGTTGTATTTAGATAAGCCATGTGCACGTAATACAAAGGCTTGAATGGTTTAAACAGGTAGCATTCGAGAATCCGAAGTAGCAAACCAATACTTTGAATCGGTATCGGCAAAATCATATTTTTTAATAGGTCTTCCTTACTTTGTTTTTGCAGTAGTTCTTTTCCGCTGTGAAAGCTCTATAATCGTCAAACAGCAAAATTCCAACGAATATACCTTAACTAGATTGATAGAAAATTTGACTTTCAATTTTGTTATTTGCATTAAAATAGTTCCATTCGATCGCTCACCGGAACATTCCATCTAATGTGTAGTACACATCCGATAATCATCACATTAGAATCCCGCCTGTCTGATGTTTGGAACAATATATTTTCCGGTCCGGATGTGATAGGGCCTATCTCAATAAACTCGTCTAAACAGATATGGAAATTCTCAGGTGTCGTTTACTTGTGCATCTCGTCGTAACGGACGTTAGAATATGATGTGAGGATATTATATTGCCCTAGCAACAAAGATACCCGACAACACACAGTAATAACTACCTTTCCACATCTCACGTTATTACAGGTACAAAAACACATGGTGATAATGGATGCCCTGTTTGCACACTATGTAACATTAAAAAAACTTCTGTTCCCCCTTAAACATTTATTCGGAACGTACTTTTTTTTTATTAATTATAGCTTGATAAAAATAAGCATGTGTTATGGTGTTTGGTGACATGCATGGTCAGTGGTACGGTATCTGCTGTCGAGAGATTGAACCAACGTTTTTATGTCTTGAAACCCCTTAAATTGTTCGTATGTTTTGATATATGTCAGGCCAATACTATTTCGTGGACATAATGTCATATATCACCAGGGTATCGATTTCAGTAACGCGCATGGTTCTGTGCAGGCTAAAAACGGGTTTGTATTGTTTATTCAATAAAGGCTGAGCACGTGAGATGCCATATTTGGATCATAAATCGTGCTGACTGGCAATATATAGAATTTGTACGCAAACGTAGACCAATACGTTCCAAAGTCATGTGTTAATGACTCGTACGTAAACTATGACATAATGAATGCATACAATCGAATTTACGTATGTTAGTGTTGACAGACATGTTTAAATACTAATAGTAGCATTTCTAAACAACACATTGCAAACAAATCTGATGTCAAATAGATGTGTGTGTGTAGTCAACCCAATCGGCAGAAGGATCCAATGATATTTCGATACGTGTTGGTAATTAAAAACCCAGTGATTTATTAGATAAGGAGTATGTCTAGTGCGTTTGTCTCAGTATTGGGCAAATGTTACCATATGTTGGATAGAACCATATCAGGATATTGCACACACAGTAATTAATACGGTTATCACAATGCGTCAAACGTTTGTAAAACGCTACAAACTGATTACATGTAAATGTAACATCTAATGGTATAAGTTAGAGGTGTGGTTTGTACTTTCACAGTCTCAACTTGGTATTACTGTTTCATTTATATATTTTTTTCTGTACTTTCTACCATATGTCAATGTGCAGTGGAACTAGACTTTTTCACATGGATTTGATTAAAAAAATATTTGTAAATGTTTTATACGAAGGTTCCAAAATGCATGCGACATAGCATTCCTAACTTAAAAGATACACGACATTGCATGATTCTTAATATGAAATAACATTAATATCTTCCTCAGTGACATTTAATGAACTTTCATCATCCCGATCCAATAAATGTGTATATGATGTTTCGTAGTCGATGAAACACTAATAAAATATTTTATAAAACTCTGATTCTTAATTTGTTAATTTGTAAATTGTTAAACAGCTTTTAGATTTTCTTTTGAAGGGATCCCTTCTGATAACGTGACAAACGTTTTTGTCGATTTTAAAAACAAAAATTAGTAGATGGAGACAAAGGCTCTTCCACAACATCTTTCGTAAAGAATAGAATATATTCGTCGTTGTAACTAGAGTGAGGAATTCTAGAAAATGTAACTTCAGGAGCAACAATCCGTAGATACCACATACTGTAAGATACATTCATACAATAAGAAACATACATGCAGTAAGAATAAGAAATAAGTAAGTCAGAATAAACAAAATGATAAATGATAAATGGGATACATATTTAGAATTAGAGGTTCAAATAGCAATTATTCGATTCATAAGCATTCTCAATGACGTCATTGTTATAAACTAATCGTGTTGCCCGATACACCTGTATAATGGTTTAAGTTCACCTGTGCATCCACCTGGCAGTAACCAATCAAATCCTTACCGCGATAGAAGTAGATTAACATTTGCTTGTATTTGATATTGATGAGGATGCGGAGCAACCGACAGTCAGGCATGGGATATACCTGGTGCTCTTACTACGGAAACCGATTTAGCATTTAACCACATTTACTGGGAAAGGTAAGTGTGCTGTTAAACGTCCCCATTATATCTCCCTACAGGAGAACTATGACGCAATATTAAGCATATTTTCAAATTTCGGAAAATTCTTACATTTTTACCATCAGTAAATTGTTTTGATAAATAAACAAGGAAGTACTTTATATAAATTGTGTAGTAAAGGACACCGGGGTCATACTTATACTGATTCGGATTATGTAGAAACACCTCTTCAATCAATACCATAAGAGGCTTAAATTGGTTTCCTGCATTGATAGGTTTCCATAAAATTGAGACTTGGAGCATTAATAAGGAATAATTTTAAAACTCTTTTAACTGAACTCTTCCAAAGTTAAACAGTAGACATGACATCATTTTATGGAAGAATTACATGCATGTATTAATCAACAGACCTATTCACGAGGAATATAAATCTTGAACTAAAAAGTATCACATATAAATCTCTTCTTGGAACGTTATAATAAATAATTGATTTTTACCTACTTTCATCGGTTCTCTTCGTATATTAGGATATTATACAAACGTCAAGTGACCTGAATTTTAATATATAAAATCTGTCTTTATTTTGACGAGAGACATCATAAAAACTACTGTATGTGGTGTATGAAATGGAGAACATATGTTTGCCTAAGTTAGTTGGGGATTCATGATCTGATTGCTGTCATCACGATTCCTGTTTTCGATTTCCTATTTTGATGTCTCCTTGGTTCCTATTGTTGTCTCCTCTTTTGTTTTGATGTCTCCTTGGTTCCTATTGTTGTCTTCCCTTTTGTTTTGGTGTCTCCTTGGTTCCTATTGTTGTCTTCCCTTTTGTTTTGATGTCTCCTTGGTTCCTATTGTTGTCTCCTCTTCTGTTTTGGTGTTTCCTTGATTCCTGTTATTGTCTTTTCGCAATGATGTGGAGTTTGAGTTTGTCCTAGTGATGATGTGATGCATAGTTTTCTACATCATCAAAATGTATCACATTTAAATTAAAAATATTGGATACATTTTATCAAAAATATTGTTAGGTGCACCCCTGACGGTCGTGGATTAGGAAAATAATTTGCGTGCTGTTTTACCACTGCCTGTTAAGGGATGGGCCTAATGTGGGAGCTGTGTCTTCTGTTCTCTCTACTCTCTCTTCCTTCTGACTTATTTCATTTCCTGATGGTTGACTTTGCCACACCTAGCACTTGGTATAGGTGTTGAGCGTTCACTCATATGCAGAAGGTATTGTTTCTGACCCCTGTCCCCTGACCAAGACAAAACCACTTCGTTAAAGTTGGTATGCATTGCTCTCTGCTTTAAATGTGTAACGGTAAATAAACTATATTTATTTTACAACAATAATGAAACAAGTAATTTCAACTTATGTTAATCACTCTTGTTTGCACGGACATTTCAGTGAGGTGACACTTTAAGAGCCCCCGAGTAACCCCGCCATCTGTGTACACCATCAGGACGTTAAATCCGGGAAGTTATCATAGGGGCGGACGAGGACAATTGTCTGATACAAACTTGGTATTGCTGATGAATTTGTAATTTGTTTATAGAAATGTATGTAACACTGCATAAATATCTGTTATTGGTAATGTCAGAGACATTTAGGAAACAATAATGTGATTTTTATGACATGAAGCCATTCTCAAGTAGATATTGTTTAACTGCAACGAAGACCCATATTCATACTCCTGCAGTAATGGTGACATCTGTATGCTCATTTAAATGCGTACGAATAATTAAGACAGCTCATTGTGAAGATTCTGCAAGTCATTGCCGCATACAGTGCATTTTCGATGCTGGATTCCATTATTTACGTCAGGTGTAAGTTTAAAAACTCAATCGTCAATTGCACAAATCGCTGATCTGATATTCACAGCCCGGAAATAGTTCCTGTCTTCCCGTCTTTTACTGCTGTAGGTATTGCGTAAAACGATTTTCTATTGACCTCGTGACAATCCACTGTATAATAAGTCAGCAGAATCTTCGTAAGCCGTACACTTTAATACTACCGTTATAATAGCCATTGATTTGCTTGTCATATGTGTATATAACTCCGACAGTATCCGCATTATGCATAAGATAGCTTCAGATTTGTCCGTATATGATATGTTACTGATGGGGATATTGATTAATCCAGATCCCAATGTAAGAGCCTTTAAAGCAATAAAAAAACGAAAAAAATCTTCACGACATGCGTTTTATAATTAGTTCTTCTGAACTGTTCTAGCTTAATAAATAATAAGAACGTTTGCCTCGAACATGGATTTATGTAGTAAATTTAAAAAAGAAAAATCCAGAATGTCAGCACTAGCACGAAAAGTCAGGATCGGAGTTAGAAATATAAGCCGAGGGGACTAGAAACGAAAAGGAAACTCACCATTTTATCACTTTTAGGATCTCTATCACACTGCACTTTGGTTTTACGTACGCACAGTAACAACTGTAGCACATTTGAGCCAGGACACTTTCGTAGACAAGGAAGTGGTTCAGTCGGTTTGATCTAAGCGTTCGAATCCCAGAGTAGCCCCTTGATTTTTGTACACTCATAACAGTGTTGTTAAATATGTTAAGTTCATTTCATCTAATATTTTTCCCGCAAGGTATGACTTTGTGTTCAGAAAGGATTTATCAATATAGTCATGCCGGTAAAGAGGTTTCCATTGTTAGTTACAGTCTTTGACAGTGGTACGGGGATCCTTAAGTTGGTTTTGCTAATTTTCAACGTGAAAAATACTCATGGAATCTTCCCTCGGTGTAAATCCTCTATAACATCCTCAGCAGGGTAGGGGAAGTTTCAATGAGCAGTTAAAACTACAAACACCGATACAGTGATATATTACATAACAGACTCCTGACATTGCATTCTTTGACATACGATACAAGGCCTTGATACTAAAAGTCTAGTTCTGCTGTTTAAAATACTGTTACAAGGCCTTGGTACTAAAAGACTAGTTCTGCTGTTTAAAATACTGTTACAAGGCCTTGGTACTAAAAGACTAGTTATGCTGTTTAAAACACCTTTATCGAAAAGCTGCCATGTCCATGATGATAAATTCAGGTCAAAAATTAGAACAATTAAAATGTACTTTCATCACTAACACATCGTGCTCATTTCCAGAATATTCCTAAAACTGATCTAAAATACATAAATGTATAAAAGCAAACAATTAATTGCAAAATTATTGGATCACGTTATTTTTTGTTCAATCAATTCCGAATAAAACGTAAATAAAACGCCGGTCACAGATTAAGCTATTATTTTTTTCGTCGTAATCTATAAATGTTCTAGCAGACTTTTATTCAGCTTCTCTGCCTTCTTCAGATGTCCCTCTGTATTAAGATTGATTTTTCTGAAGAAAAATTAAGGTTTATAACGCCTGTCTAAAGCGATGTGTAAACACAACGTTACAGTAACATCTCATAATACAGCTTAATAAATCCTACATCATATTTACAAACGGATGGCAATCGTAACCAAACCTGAATATATATGAGAATTCTAAAGAAACAGTTCAGCATAAATACAAAGTAAATATTAATATTTCTACAAACAGTAACAAAAAATATTTTTGAAGATTTGCCTAATGGACTTGATTAACTAATTAAACCTTGGTCCATGATGGTTGTTATGACGTCACCGGTTTATACCTTACCGCTGTCCCAGCCAACGGGATCATAATAAAAGACAACAGGACTTTTGTTGGCTGAATAAACGAAACTTCATTGTATTAATTATTATGACATTTGTATTCAATAGGACATTTTTCATCTAACTTCATAAAAACATCTGTAATCACAGTCGCCTACCAGTAAACATGATGTCACCATCTCCTACACGGAACAGCCATCCGTGTCTAGAACACGGGGGATCACGCTGATTACGTTCAATTTAACAGAAGATCAGATGAGAAGTACTCTTATTTTAATAATTCAGTGAACTCATTTGAATATAAAGAGTTTATTTTTCATCTTTATTCCTAATTGATTAATGTTGAGACGCAGAATGATGACTTTCTATACAAACTCATCAGTTAATTAGCTTTGTTGATGATTACATCCATTCAGCGTACCTGTCTCTATAGATTTATCAGATACACATCGGACAGACGCATAATAGGATGTTTGTATGTTTACTTCGTTTGTTGAATAATTACAATTCCTCCGTGCTACCACCATCGATCCCATTTTAATGTATGTTTTTTTAACTATTTTTATATATGCGATGGTATTACGCAAGAGGGGCTCTCAACAGGGAAACTTTATACAGAAATTTGTTTTGTTTTATTTCGTGAAGCAATAATTTCAAAATAATGCTACTGAGGGAATGTTTTTTTCACCTCAGTCAGAAACAATAGACTAGATAGTTCCCGAATATAGCATACCTCCGCTTCTGTCGGGCTGGTAGAGGAACCCTGGGCTACTGCAGAATAATGATCCAGTTTTCTATTGGTTACATTTTGGGGAAATTCCCTCCAGCCGAGTCAGTAACAGGCAACCAAATGATTACATATGTACGTTTTGGCTGCAGTTACAAAGAACATATGGATGGTGTTTATCGTCAGTGTAGGGGTCTCTATGTAAATTTTTCCTTTGTGTATATTTTGCCAGAGTTTTATCGAGCTCGGGTTCTAATTGTGGTCTTGATGTTTCATCGATATTCTCTTGTTCTTTTTAGAACCGACTTTCCATACTTCTCACTGTTATAATATCATCGGTGTTTTAATATATTTGCCTCTTGATGACATTGATACCAGGTCACAGAATGCACGAGAAAGGACATTCGTAGTAAACTGAGAAGAAAAGGATGGTTTCTTGAAACATACGCCATAAGCAGACAAAACGATATATGTAAAAATAAAATGCCTTTATTCTGAAACCGAGGCTACCTTCAACAAATTGTCAATCTATGATGTGAGCCACATGGGAGATAACTCGACGTGTCTGCTATGACTACAATGACTGCATATGAGTTTAAACCATTATGGTAATCGGTAATCCGTACTTTCTCGTCAGTTTTGGCACTGATTTACAAAAATGTAAAATATCAATAGGAACACTGCAGGTTAATATATACCTTTAGACTACACATTGAGTATCGGTCGCAGATAACAGTAAGCCGACTTAAACTAATGTTGTATGGTGTTAATATCAAATACGTGCAACTATGCAAGGGTTCGATATTCTAACTTAAATATGGACAGACATTTCATAAAATGAGCATTTCTGTCCTTAAAGACAATCAGAACTTCATCACGAAATACAGAATCTCGCTTTTATCTCGCGTTTGAAACACACGATGATATTGCTCTATGAATAATCCATGAACATTTTTATGACAAAACTGTATACAAAAGACTACCGGAAGTCAGAATCGATTTCTGTCCTTCATTTCCGGAAATGATGTAATCACTAACCTGTTCGTTGACTGCTGTATCTGATATTGCCTACACCTATATTGATGTTTTATTTGTTTACTTCAGATACAATAATCGATCATTGTTTATCATGAAGAACTTATGTCGCAAGAATGTGGCATTGCTTGCCCAAAAAAAGCATTGTGAAAGAGCAATCAATGATTGGATGTAGGCTATCGGGAGACTAACGTTTAAACACAATATCATTAATTGATTCGCTCATTAGTTTACAGCTGTATAACAAATAGGTCCTTATGCGTAAACTAGTGGAGTTTGATGATATTATAACCTGATTATCGAACAAATGTACTCTACGGGGAAAAAGCAAGTGAAATTTCGTTGATAAGTCACCATTTGTTAATCTCCATACATGTTCAGTATAACTAACGATTACTATAATACATGTAAACAACTGTTAATCTCCATACATGTTCAGTATAACTGTAACCCAATATGTGCGGTACCAAACGTAAATGTTGGCTGTTATTAACCATGATATTTGTTTACTCGTTATAACCAATATCCATGTTTACCAATAACAACTTCCGTTCTTGTTAATTAATGGTAACAACTCTACAATGTAACAAATGTAATTTAACCTAGACGTTAGAGACTAATAAACACATCTATCAATGGGACATGTAACCCCCATACATGGTCACTAGATATTACCTTCACGCTTACTAACTAATGGTAACCTCATTCACATTTACTGTAACCAGAATACATGATAGCTAATGGTTATTATCATATACTGGGACCATATGTTGAAGAGATAACTATTATACGTAACGGATTCGTCCCACTGAAGACTTTGTGAGATAAACAGCTGATCATAATGAGTACCACTACTGATATTCAGATTGACTGACCTTTTTGCCTTCTTTTTGCTTTTTTGCGATGTAGCGAGCGAACACTTCAAATCATAAGGCAACTACGTGTACACTTGTGATTTAATTACCTCCGGTTGGTGTTGATTAATGATGAAACATACCATATTTATAGTAGAATCGACCGTAGGACGTACGTGAAGAAGGACACGTGGAATACACAGAAGATGTCTCTATCTTATATATACAAGGACACACTTACACAATACGGAGGCTCCTTATACATTGTAGAATAGCAGGTGAAACTTCCATACAAAAGCTTGGGGAAAACAGAAGTTCTTACCTATTTAATGATATAATTTTGTTTATGTCTAAAATGTGAAATAGCTCCGACATCAACTTTATGTTTAAACCAATCTTTGATGTATTTTCCAACCAATGCTCACATAATGATTATACATTTTTTATTGTAGATGCGGACATCCTTTATCAAGTGGATTGTATACACATTGTTATGGGGCCTGTTTGGCAGTCGTTTTATATCGGGAACTCATGGTAAGAGGATAGACGTGCAACCTTATGAGTTACTTATATCATATGTATGGAATATATACGAATATAACCAAACGAAGTACATTTTAATATCATTACTAACTGATTCCAAAACAATAGCATTACAATGTATACTATGGTAAAAGATATCTTAGATCATTCGTGACCTACTACCTCGGTTGTCTTGATGTGCAACACTTGTTTACAACCCAGAACACTAATTCTATCTCCGAGTTTTGGGGGTCCTCGTGACACTAATTCTATCTCCGAGTTTTTAGGGGTCCTCGTGACACTAATGCTATCTCCGAGTTTTGGGGGTCCTCGTGACACTAATTCTATCTCCGAGTTTTGGGGGTCCTCGTGACACTAATTCTATCTCCGAGTTTTGGGGGTCCTCGTGCGTGATATTTCTCTTTGTTTGGTGTCTCCTAAGTTCTAAATGTTTTTATGTCGAATTTTATCTTTTACTACACATCATTATGATATTCTTATTCGAATAACAATATCCTGAATTGGGCGGTGTACAAGACCACGATTTGGTACTGTAAACGGGCAAAGTATGCATCTCGAGGTGTTTAATGTTACTTATTTTTAACATTTCTGACGTGAAATGATACTATTTACCTGCCTGTTTACAAATTGTTTTGAACGTATTAGTTCGAAAATAAAAAAAGTTATTGTTTTTATATCAATAACTATTTCAAACAATAACACAGTCATAAACGAGAGATGAGATTGAAATAAGTGCATGCGTGTATCATTTCGTCTTGATGTATCAATTAAAAATGTGAACTTTACCCTTATTCATCATAATGGCAGTGACTTATATCGACCATTCGGTACTGTGTAACAGTCATAATACAATAACGTGTACTGTGTAGCCTAATTAATAACAGTCACAAGCACAATGAACACTTATAAACTCTGTATATTTGTGTGTCATACTAGAGCGACACTCTAGACTGGGATCAATGCCCTGACTTACTTGTGAATCAGATTAATGTGTTTTTCTTTTATTTATTTTTTGTCATTTAAAATCATTTGTTATTCTGGAAATTCTTCTAAGTTCTCCAGGACCTGTCAAGGAAACAACACCAGTCTTAAATAGTCTACTTTCAAAATTATTTTCCAAGAGAAATCGGGGTCGGATAAACATAATATAATCACTAGTAAAAGTTGTCATATTGGACATACAAAGCTATTAAAAGTTGGTTGCCGCTGAATTTTAGTTACATGTATTAATAGTATTACTGACATGAGATTAGAGTACTGATTTTACACAGATAATAATCCAACAGTATGTTAATAGAAGCAGCGATACTGCCTTTTAATACTAGCGACACTTGGTTTCCATGTCTGGACAGATCTACTTCCAACAGATTGGTTCACAGTTGTTGTTACTTTGCTGACATGAGTACAGTTAATTATGTATAGATGTACCTGCTACCATGTTCTCATTGCTAATGTTACTTATACAGTTGTATGGTTAGCAATGTGTCGTCTTAACTTGTTAACCTGCACATAATTATATTTGATAATAGTTATATAGATTGGCGATTCATTACTTTGTGTTGTTCTTATGACCACCATTGTTGTCCACCCTACGGACCGCGTGTTTGCTTGTGTTACCTTTGGTACACTTAGTATCCTTTCCTATTCCGTCTTTGCGTATTGCAGAGTTATCTTCTCTTGTGAGCAGGTATTGATTGTTACGTCATTGTTGACGTTACTCTCA